>PVJO010023440.1:0-26116 GCA_004026905.1 Hystrix cristata | reverse complement strand
AGTCTAGTCCCATCACTCTAGGAAAACAGCCCTTGTGAAGGTCCAGGAATGACATTCCTATTGCTTTATCGAATGGACCACTTCAGCCTGAATTTAGAGTTCTTGCTGCAGTCAACCACTGGGTTTCTGAGACAACAAACCCCTGCTTTTTTTAAATTTCCATCAACACCTTCTAGTTTCTTTTACAGTCTCCTCTTCCTCTACCAATTGCTCAAGATGTTACAGTTAGCACTGGACTCTCTTTCCTGTCTCTCTTTAGAGGAAGACTTCCACGTCTGTGACTACAAATGTCATTGGTAAGCCATTATACTTTGTACATTTCTAACCCAGACCCCCTTTCTAAGTCTAGACACATGGCCCCCACTCTCACTTCAGCAGTTCCAGGCGGCCATCACAGAATGTGAGAACCAGCTCATGATCACCCCCCCGACCTTGCCTTTCAGCACCGTCTCAGTGGATGGCACTGCCCGCTCTCCATTTATTCCACCTAGAAACCTCACTTCCATCCTTCACAACTCGAAGCCCACCCTTTCTCCAATTCTGTCTCCACTGCCACCTCCACTTCACAGCTTCTCTCACCTGGATGCCTGCAACAATCTCAAGTAGTCTCCAGGCACCCTCTGCAAGCCCTTCTCCATATGGATACCCAAGTCACCCTCCTTATAGTTCAAGCCCATTCTCTGCCTGGAATTTTCCTCCAGCCCAACCTCCCACCTTCACCCCTGCCGAGTGGTTCTCAGGTTATCATTGGTTCAGAGAGGGTATCCTTCATCAAAAGGATGTATGTGGGTAAGCCAGGCATGGTGGTGCACACCTGTAATCGCAGCACTCAGGAGGCTGTGGCAGGAGGATCACTGAGAGTTCAAGGCCAACCTGGACTATATAGTCCATTTAAGCCAGCCTGAACTACATAGCAAGACCCTGTTTTAAAAACATGCAAATTGCTGGGCATGATGGCACACGACTGTAATCCCAGCACTTGGGAGGCTGAGGCAGGAGGATCGCCGTGAGTTAGAGGCTAGTCTGGGCTACATAGTAAGTTCAAAATCAGCCTGAACTACATAGCGAGACCTTGTCTCAAATGATAACAAAAACAAATACATTTTTAAAAAACAAACAAAGATTTATGTGGTTAAATCCCCATGCTAGGTGCTCCTGTGATACCACCAAGTTTTTCTCTTAGCACTCATTACAATTTGTATTTAAATACAAACCGTATTTACAATTTTCCTTAATGCTTCTCTCTCTGTTAAACTCTAAATACCAGAAAGGAAGGGATATGTTCATCATTGAGTCCCCAGCATGTGTCACCATACTTGCTACATGGGTAAAGCCTAGGTAGTAAAGGCAAAGTAATTCCTGGAGTTAAAAAAAAAAAAAAGGCCACCCTCATGTTGTAGGCTAGCAGTCCCTTTCTAATTGCTAGCTTTTTCTCTCATGTACATCAATCAGTTGACATTCATTAAATACAGCTTTAGGTAAATCATATAACTTGGTACTGTAGGAAAAAAACAAAGTACAAGAGATAGTCACTGTTCTCAAAGAACCTAGAATAGCTGGTCTTAAACCCTAAGGGGAATTATGTATCAGTCGGAAGTGTCCTTGTCTTTCCAGAGCCCTGTGAACTCAAGTTCTCCAGAGAAGCCACATCTATACTGAAGAGCCCACGCACTGTTGACCTTGACTTGCTACATTGTGATTGTGGAGAGATGGAATGTTGCAGATAAATAGCCAAAGTTATCTTGGGCTATCTTTTGTTTGTTTGTTTGTTTGTTTGTTTGAGACAGGGTCTTCTTATGTAGTTCAGACTAGTCTTGAATTCACTATGTAGCCGAGTCGCCTCCATCTCACATTGATCCTCCTGTCTCAGCCTCCCTAGTTAATAGGCATTTACCACCACATTCAGCTGGATGACATTATCTTGGCCTAAGCTCCTGTACTAAATTCCAACATACCAGGCTAGAAATAAAAATGGAGTCGTGCCCACATTAAAATTCCATCTTACCAAGTTAATACGCTAAGGTGTTTTTGTTTGTTTGTTTGTCTTGCCTGAGAAATCAGGATTAGAGAGTTAAGAGCCACATATCCCAAACAGCCCAATTGTACCTGACATAATAATGACGTTCCCTCTGTTTTAATCTCTACACAAAATAAGTAACCTGAAGTAACCTGGTATTAACTAATCAGTTTTTTTCCTATTGTTCTGTCTCCCCATCCCCACCTGCCCATTGAGTGACTGGGGAGGCTAAGGATGGAGGCGATCAGCAAGAGGAGGCAATTTAGAGAGACCCAGCCTCAAAAAACAAAAAACAAAAAGAGAGAGACCATTCCACTTTGTGTTTTTATTTCTGCTTTCTTCAAGCCCTTTTCTGTCTATAAAACCAATATCCTCTGCTCAAATCATCAGAACACTTATTCCATAAATGTAGTGTTGCTGGATCTTAGAATTGAAAATAAAGCCTATAATATTGTTAAATTAAGTGGCTGTAATTTTGTCCTTTGACACATAAAATCCTCTTTCCAAGCAGTATATTTTGGGACTAAGTATCCTGAGAATACATTTCAGAGAGCATTGTGTTGGAGTGTTTTTTGTTTTTGTTTTTTTAAGTGTTTATTGAGACAGTGTCTCAATATATAGTTCAGGCTGGCTTTGAACTCACTATATACTGTAGCTCAGGCTGGCCTCAAATTTGCAGTGATCCTCCTGCTTCAGCCTCCTGAATGCGGGGATTACATGCATGCGCCACCACACCCAGCCTTTTGGGAGTTTCCGCAGGGTTGAAGGGTCCTTATATGCCTATAAGCCCATCCCCTGCTCCACGTGTAAATCATTGCTCAAGGTGATAGTCAAAGCTAAAATTCTGTGATACTTGTAAATAAAGGGGGGAGATGATTCACAGCTAAAGCCCAGGATAGATCTTTATATTCTTATTTTCTAAATTCCATTTGTGAAGTTAATTGGATGTGACAAAGTATGCATTTTAACTAATAGCCACATGCAATCTCAGACATTTGGTGGATTCACTTCTGTGTTCCATTTTACCCTCTATGGCACTTAATAGTTTAGCCACAGCCAGACTGCTCATGTCTGACTCTTCCTTCTTATCCTTATCTGGACCATTTTGTGTCTGTTGTCTTTTGACGGAATGGTTAAATATGTGAAACGTGTTGGAGACTCACTGAGATGCAAGCTCGGGATGAAAACCGATGATGGCGGGCTGCCCCACAGGACTGCAGCCAACCCACACAGGGCCTGGGCCCCACACTCCTGCAAGACAAGCAGTCAGGATCTGCGGGGAACACACCTCTTCTTCTGGGCTTTCTTTTATTCAGGGCAGATACAAGAGCATTCTGAGAAGCCTAATTTAGGGACGTCTTTGTACATACTAAACATAAGCATAGATCTTTTGCAAAAGGGAGGGGAGCCAAGAGATGGAGGGGGAGAGAGGGAAGTGAGAGGAGTTAAGATGTGTTATGTACATATACATGTGCTGCAAACATGGACTTATAAAAATACAAATTTAAAAAGTATTCATATACTTTTCTAAAGTTAAGAGTATTTTCTGAGTATTAGCAGACTTAGATTTAACTGCATATAATCCTTTCATGTCAGTCTGCCTCTCTCTGTGTTAATGGCATTTCTTATTTGAGTTTTCTTTCCATCTATCACAATGTTTCTCTGAGGACAGAAATTCTGCCAAGAACTTTACCTCGCTGCAGTAGTATTTTCTTCTTCATTCACATCTTTGAATTTCAGTGGTTCTGGCACTGATCTTTGGCTAATTGTACTTATTAACCCTTCAGTTTTATGGCCTACGATTAATATCAATATCCATTTTTATTAAAGATTCAGGAAAGAAAGTGACTCTGTGAGATGCATATATAAATATATATATATATATATATATGTAACCTATTGAATCTAATGTTCTTTACTCAATTATAGGTGAAATTTCCTTTTCTTGCCCATGGGACCCATTATTCAATATTGTATTTTCTTGCCCTCCAGTAAATAGCATGCATAATAGTATTAGACTGCTTGCCAGGCAGTCCCTAAAAAAAAAATGGCTTGAATCAAATAGACTGAAAGTTCAAGATTTTGTGGTTTTAGAAAAATATGAGAGATAGAGATCTGCTTGTTGCCCCTTAGCAATAAGCTTCGAAAAGCTAATCATTTATAATGCAGATATAGAGGCACCAAAGAAAATACCACTTCTTAAATAGGGCCAGGTAACCTTAGAGAGATAGCAACAAAGAGTCCTTGGACTTTTTCAGAGTGTGTTAGAAGCAATCATTGAAAGAGAGGCAAGAGTCTGACTGAGGTCTGGGACTGGACTGGAGATCCCGCATCTCCAACACAAACACCCAGGTCATGCTGATGCCATCAATGCTTATCCCAGTCTTTTCAGAGAAAGACTTTAGAAATGTTAGAAAAGATCAGAGTACTCTAGGAGGCTGAGGCAAGAGGATGGCAAGTTCGAGCCCCACCTGGGCAACTTAGTGATTTAGTGAGACCTTGTCTCAAAAAAATAAAGTACCAGAGATGTAGCTCAGTGTGAAGGCCTTAGTAGTGAAAAAAAAAAAAGAAAAAAAGAAAGAATGAAAGAAAGAAAGATAGATAGATAGATAGATAGATTAGAAAAGATCCCATGATCCCCAGGTGGTTCATATGTATGTTAAAATTTGAAAAACATTCATGGAAAGGACTCCTAATTTTTCTTCAAAAGTTCTTTTTTCTAAAGGCCCATGATAGTTAATCTTGACTGTCAACTTGATTGGCTTGAGATATGCCCAGAAGATTAGTAAAACTCACTTTGGAGTGGGTAATGGGGACATGTCCGTGGGAACTATATCTGGTCCTTGGTCCATTCTTCTCTGGCTCTTTCCCTGCTTTCTTCTTTCCAGCAGCCATGAGGTGAGCAGGTTTTCTCTGCCATGCCATTCTGCCCTGATGTTTCAGCCTTGGATCTAGTAGACCATGGACTAAGATCTCTGAAACCATGAGCCAAAGTAAACCTTTTCTCCTTTAAGTTGTGCATGTCAGGTATTTTGTCCCAGTGACAAAAAGTTGACTAATATAGGGTTTTATCATTTTATTTGACTAGTAAGCATTCCCATGGCTGCAACAGTTGTGGTTAAAAGTGATTTGTTATGATCTTCTGTGGAATTTGCTAACCAAATACTTTATGGCCATTTGTAAGTGGCTTGTGTTATGTATGTATGTATTCTTTAACATAAATTTAAACATTTACAGAATGTTTTCTAGATGCCATGTACTGTGCTGGGCACAGTGTTACAAAGAGAAATAAGATGCAGCCTTTGACCTTATGGAATCATAGAGGTAGGGTGGGGTGATCCTCACCCAGATTTAACGTATGAATTCTCTAACTGTTGCAAGCTAGGGGAGACATCGTTCACACAAAATGAAATAATTTTGTCATGAAACATCTTCATTTTATAGTTATAATTAAAAGAATAACATTTTCCTACTGGCCATGCCCCGGAAATGCATAGATTCCAGGTGGATGTACCATAATGAATCCTAGACAAACCTGGTATATCCCGACAAAAGCTAAGAACTTCCCTTTAGCAAATGCCATCAACAAGTCTAATTAGCAAATCCACAAGATGATTTGATCAGGTCATTTCTCCTTGGTGTGTCCCTAAAGGTGGGAAAGGCTAGCGGGCAGACCAGCAGTAAACTCTTTCCTTCCCGGATGTGTCATGCTGGGAGTTAGCTAACGACTGGCACTATTTAGAAGGTAGGCTCTTCAAAGGGGGACAAACAGGGGAGAAAACGCTTGTGTGGAAAATATCTCACCCTAGTCCAATGATGGCAAACTGTTTAGAGCTTTCAATGCTACAAACAGCCTGCTGCGGCATGTGTGCCATAGGTTCACTACCACTGCACCCAACAAGCATATCCTAGAAAGGTAGCATCTGAAATAAGGGAAGAAATTCAGTAAGTGATGAGCAAATGAAAATGTAACCCTGTTTTAGAGCAAGTGACTTAGAACACTAACTGATTCATAACACATTCCTGTACTGCCTGGAAGACATTAATGATTAACCCACTTGCATAATGGTGGGAGCACACCACTGTGCAGGGTTAATGTAACACAGTGAAAAATGGAGAGTGTACAATGACCTCTTTTTGGCGGAGTCCAATTGTTAGAACTGCTGGTGTGATCATTAGTAATAAATAGCTCTATGTTTATTCTAATTTGAAAAAGCAGTATGACATTCAGTTTTGCAAAATGAATTGAAATGTTTAATGCTCCACTGAGAATTAAGTGAATTTGTTTAATGTTTAAAACCCATGAACAAAGCAGAGCTTATTCAGTCAGGTGTGATGGGGCACACCTGTAACCCCAGCCCTCTTGGGAAGTTGAGGCAAGAGGATCTCCATCAGTTCAAAGTCAGCCTGGGCTACATAGTGAGTTCAAGACCAGCCTGAACCATACAGTAAGACCCTGTCTCAAAACAAGCAAACAAATGAAAAGCAGCTTATTCTAGAGGCCAATTAATCAATATTTGGAAGCTTTGCAGAGCACATAGAAAATGAACACTAAACAGGCACCATTTATAACTTTTTTACAACTTAACAGGTATGGTTTACATCCTACCACAGAAGACGGTCCTTAGAAACTGAAAATACTGAAAATCAGCAACTCTCCTGGGTTTTGCTCTCAGTGCCAAGATTAGATTCCTTGTTCTCAAATGAGGTAACTGCTGGGTCGAACTGGGAATGGGCTAAAGCCCTCTGAGCAGAGGGCAATGTCCTTAGGATATTATGGCAAGGATTTAGCTCTACCATTAGGAAATGTAAGACTTGTGAGATTCACATGTCTGCAAATCCAAGCACCCTTCATAAATCTTCAGAATGCTTTTGTACCCAAAAGGATATCAAGAAGATTACATAACAAAAAAAAATATTGTGATAAAATTGAAGTGAAGAAAACAGTACATAAAATTATTTGGAAAGTACCATTTAAATGAAAATGTTTAATGTTCTACAGAGGAAAAAATAGAAACACATTAACAGCTATTTTTTAAAATTGTAGAGTACAGCTTTTTCCCCACTTTTTCCTTTCCCACTTTTTTAATGAGTTTATGGTACCTCTACTTTTTATAATTAAATTTTAACAAAGACATAAAGGAAAAATTTTCAAAATTGTAACTTATGTTAATTATATAATTTTTCTCTGGTACGTTTAAGATATTTTTAAATCAGCATCAAAAAGCAAAGTTAACATAGCTAGATGTGGTGGTGCATGCATGTAATCCCAGCACTGCCTGAGTACCTTAGTGACTTAACTAGATCCTGTCTCAAAATAAAAAAAAATAAAAAGAGCTGGGGATGTAGGTTAGTGCAAATGCCCTGGGTTCAATCACCAGTGCCATAAACAAAACAAAACAAAGTTAGCTTACCTGTAATCCCAGCTACTTAGGAGGCTGAAGCAGAAGGTCACAAGTTTGAGGCCAGCCCTGACAACTTGGTGAGACCCCGTCTCAAAATAAAATAATATAAGATGGGCTGCGGATGTAGTTCCGGGGCAGAGTGCTTACTCAGAATTCACGAGGCCTTCAGTTCACTATCTAGTACTGCAGAAAAGCAAACAAACAAAAACGTTGAAAGAATTTTCACCAAGTACAAGTAAGTAGAAATACTTTTCTAGCACAGTGTCTTACACACCTTCAACACTGCATTACAATGTTTATTCTCCTCCCTTTTCAAATGGACACTCAGTCCTCTTTCATCACAGCTAAGCTTTTAAAACCTGAGTTATTTGTTTAGTTGATGAGCTCGAAATAGTGATAAGCTTAAAACCTCACAAGAACATGCTCACGGAAACTTGATTTGCTAGACGATGGTCTGGATACTGCTTAGGATTTCAGGCATACTCTGCCAGCTCCAACCAGAGCTTTACCTTCTGTCTCCAATCCCCACACTCAACAATCACCCACCCTCTCTAACCTCCTGCATATCTCTTGGAAGTGTTCATTTTCCCCAACACTTCTTGCTGCTTCTCTAGAGCACCGGCTGGCAAAGTTTTTCTGCAAAGGCCCAGATACACTTTGTAGGTAAAATGGTCTCTGTTACAGTTCTTCAACTCTGCCACTGTATAGCAAACACAGCTGTAGATAGCATGCACATATACGGACTTGATCACAGCACAATACAACTTTATTTACAGAAATAGGCAGTGGGTCAGATTTCGCTTACCGCCTGCTGTTTGCCAACCCTGGCTGTAGAGTAGGCATGTCCAATGCATGGCCCATAGCCTTGGAGAGCTAGTAATGCAGCCCCCACACGATCATAAACTTTTAACATTATTATGTGATTTTTAATGATATTTTTCATGACCCAGTTGTGTGATGCTCCAGGGTGGACTGTGTGGGCAACCACAGAATGCTGTGTAGGGGAGAGCGCCGTGCGGGGCTAACTCTGCCTCTTTCACCCATCACACAGAGTCAGTCCAGTTGAGACCTGTATGTACCACACATTGCATGCATTTGCCATTACCCATAATAATATCTCAGCCCACCTATACATGTGTGTGCCTGTGAAGATGGGTGTTTATTGCTATTGAGCAAATGTGTAAGTTTTCTTATTTAATTATCAAACTTGGACTTGAGTTGTTTCATAAAACAATTTCATAAATTAAAATAGTTTTGTTACTTACATACATTAACTATATTGTATCTTGTGTGTGGCCCAAGACAGTTCCTCTTTGCTCAGTGCAGCCCAAGCAAGCCAAAATGTAGGCCACCCAAGCCCTAGTGTATTCCACCACCCCCTCATTAGTCTACCTATCTCTGGTCTTCTTTCCCTATGACCTGCTCTTCATACTGGGGGCAGAGGGACATTCCTGAAATGCAGACCTTCTTACAGCTGTCTTCCAGAGAGAAACAGGTACAGATATCTTTTCTTTCCTACTTGTTTTGTCACAGAGTTCCCATTTTGTTTAGTACTGGCTGCCCAGAACATAGTAATAATGTATCACCAAGCCGCCTTCAGGCTGAGTATAAATATGTAACAAGCCTTAGGCAATAAAGTGTAAATGAAAGTATGATGCAAGATTTCAACGAAGACTCTTTTACCGTTAGGAAGCAGACTATTGACTCGAAGAGCCTATGGGATGGGTAGAAGTTCAACAACATTGCAGCCAATGATGACAAAAGCCACACTCTGAGAATGACGAAGATGGCAGGGTTCCTGGTGTTGTATGGTAGCTGCCACTCTAACCTAAATGGCATCTTGCCAAATTTTCCTCTTTGTGAGAGTGCCATAAATATATATCTTGTTTAACAAATATTGCTTTGGATATTGTGTATGTGCGAACGCAATCCTAACTGATGCATTAATAATTTGACATTCTGGGTTGGTCTAAGGAGCACTTTCAGTTACAAGTAACAACAACAACAAATGAAAAGGAGGATTTGGGGTAAGGTGTTTTTTTTGGTCTAATTAGGTTCTGCAGTTCAAGCAGTCAAAGCCATCATTGTCAGAACTCTTTGTCCCCTTTAAAGGCAGAAAGAAATGGCAGAGCTATGTGCTGGCTATACCTGTTGTTATCATCGGAAAGTCAGTCGATTTCTTAAAAATCGCCCCAGCAGATTTCCACTGAGCTCCTCCGCCCTTCCTCCTGGGAAATCTGGGAGTGCATATTCCATCTACCTGTTATCTATGGCAAAGGAAGGTGAGATAACATGCATTTACCTGCTATCTATGGCAAAGGAAGGTGAGAATGCCCAGGGCTATTGTTGATTTAGCCAAATTTCAGTGCCTAAACACCCAATAATAGTTACCCGGATCCCTTGGGACAAATACTCCAATCAAGTGTTCAGCCTTTGTGTGTCTTAGCACAGCCTATGAATTCCCTGCAGATTCTGATTCAGTAGACCTTAGCTGAGGCCAGGTGATGCTAGTGGAGCTGGACCTTCACCCTATACCTAATGTTGTAGTCAATTTTCTGTTGCTCTGATAGGATAACCAAGACTGGGTCATTTATAAAGGAAAGGCATGTATTTGCTCATGGTTCTGGAGCTGGGAGGGCCAAGGTCAGGTGGCCTCATCGGGTAAGGGCCTGTGCTGCATATAACTTAGTGGGAAGTGGAAGGGTGAGTGGACACATGGGAAAGAGAGAAAAATGAGGGGTGGCCTCGATCTATAACAACCCAATCTCATAATAACTAATCCAGTCCCTTGAGAAAGACATTAAACAAACAAAAAGATTCTATAACTTCTTGTGCAAATATAAAAACAAAACCAATGAGGAAAATAAAGAGTACCGTTTCTTTCTTTCTTTTTCTTGGTCTTTTGAGACAAGGTCTCACTATGTAGTTCAGACTGGCCTTGAACTCACTATGCCCAGCGCAGCCTCAAATTTGCAGTCATCCTCCTGCCTCACCCTCCTGAGTGCTGAGATTACAGATGTATGCCACAATGCCTGGCAATGCCATATCTTTGAATTGTGAAAAAAAAAAGGCATCCCTCTTAAAGACCTAATTATCTCTTAAAGGTCCCTCCTCCCAACATTGCCACAACGGAAATCAAAGTTTAGTGTGAGTTGAGGCAGGGACAAACCATACTCAGAACATAGCCTTGGCATAGCAAAGGCCGATAAGGCATGATTTGGCCTCTGCATTATTTCTGCATCCTCCTTTTATGTCCCTTCCTCTCCCACTCTGAGCTTCAGCCACATTCTACTTTCAGTTCTTTAGAGGAGCAATGACTAATCTGCTGCTTCCTACAAGGCACTCTCCACTTGCAGTTCTCTCGCAGCCTCCTCTGCCCTCCCCCATTATCCTCGTTCCTCGGGGATCAGTGGTGGAGGTCTCACTACCCCCAGCAGGTTTTCTGGATGGCATTATCTTCCCTTAGAGGAGGAATTTCTTTCCCACTGATATTTGGATCCCGGGGGCCCAGCCCAATGCCTAATACACAAGCTATTGTCCTGGGGACAATAGCTATAAATTATCATGTTTTATTAAGGTCATTTACTCGTTTAAAAAATTATTATAGAAATTTAAATAATATAATTTAAAAGTAACAAAAGTTTGACCAAGACGTAAAACATATAAAGATTTAACAATTTTTTTACTGTGCTGCAAGTAGTAGTTAAATTAATGCATTTTTCCTGTCTTTAAATCTAAGCTCCTCCAAATTAGTGCTACTGAGGACCGGGCCACTCCAGGCCACTTGTTCATTACGGTGTGAAATAAGTACATAAATTGAGTGTTTTGCCAGCTATGGTGGTGCAGCCCTGTATTCCCAGCACTCTGAAAGGCTATGACAGGAGTATAGCAAGTTCAAGTCCAGCCTGGGCAATTTAGTGACTTATTGAAACTCTCCTTCATAAGAGAAAATAAAGGACTGAGGATGTAGCACAGTGCAAGGCCCTGAGTTCAATCCTTGATACTATCGAAACAAAACAAACAAAAAATTGAGAGTATTTCAGAAACTTTTTTTGTCAACTTTAGAGTAATTCATGACTTTACTTTTAAAGTAACAATACATCTTTAAAATACATTTTTAATGGATTTAGGATGGATTAGAAAAATTTTTGTTTGTTTTGAGACAAGATCATACTATGTAGCCCAGGTTGGCCTTGAACTCACTGCAATCCTCCTGCCTCGGCCTCCTGAATGCTGGGATTATAAGTGTGCACCTCTATACCTATCGGATTAGAAATTTTTTAAAAAACTGGTTTTCGCTACTGGTAGTTTGGGAAGTACTGCATTAAATCTTCTAATCTGGGCCAGATGATCTGAAACAGGGGCTCTCCATCGGTGCTGCCCCCCAGGACATTTGGCAACATTTAGAGACATTTTAATTGCTACAACTGGAAAGGAAGGTGCTATCTAGTGGGTAGAGACTACAGATGCTGCTAAGCATCCCACAACAAAGAGCATTCCAGGCTCAAATGTTAACAGTATCCAGGCTGGGAAAGCTTGCTTTAAAGATTTATCTCAACTCAAAACCTTAAGCCAGTTTGGAGCCAAAGACGCTTCCTTCATTTCTTCCATTCCATTCCATCCATCCCTCTTCCTTCTTTCATTTTCTCTCTCTCTCTCCCATTTCCAGTTCTTCTCAGCCGATGGCTTACTTCTTCCCATCAGAACCACAGAACTACAAACACAAAAGTCACACACTCGCACACTTACACAGTTTTTTTTTTTTTTAATAAGAACCTTCTCCTCTTTTCTGTGGGTCGAAGATTCTTCCCTCTTCCTGACACCCTTGGTTTTTTATAGCAGGGCAAAAGGAGAAGCACAGTCTGAGTACTTGGCTACAGAAGGGTCTCATGACTTTTGCCCTTTCCCATCTATCTTTCTGACCACTAGTTTGTTTTTGGTTTCTGAGGCTTGTAGTATTTAGGAGGGTGTTAGCTCTGGTTTGAAAACAGTGCGGGGGTGTTCCTGCTGCCAGTCACTCAGGTCCATACTATTCCAAGTTGACATAATCAAAGAGGCCATTTATTTCTGTGGAAAGTAAAAAGGCTTTACTCAAAACTAGGCAGGAAAGGAAAAAATGGCAAAATACAAACCTGCTGTAAATAAGGAAGGGGAGGAGCAGAAGGGAGGGGTGGAGAAGGGGGAGAATCAAGATATATCACGTACAGATACAAAATAACCATGATGAATGTGATCATTATGTATACAATGTACCAATACCTGTTCTTGGTAAAAACAAAACAAAACTAGGCAGGATAGAGACTACATTTGCCTCAAATAGCCATCTCACCATGTCTGGTTTTCCAAGGTCCTTTATAGTACAGAACAGGGGAGGGGGGACATGAGGAAACAGTAGACAACTGCAAATTTCCTCCCACCCTTCCCTGTGAAAAAACTGGACACCTCCCACCTCGAGGTGCCCCCACCTCTTCATATTCTTTCTATCCATCTGGGCTGAGGACAGTGGTGGGTGGTGGTTACTTGTCCTAGGCCTGAGGGAGTTTGGAGAAGTTGCTTGTCACTAAAGAAAAAAATCTAACTTTTTAAAATTTCAGTTTTGTCTGGCCAGTTACATCCCTAGTACAAAAGTTTCTCTGCTGACCCTCTGGCTAAATTGAAACTCTTTTCTTGTTGGGCTTAAACTTACTGTTCAAGAATCTTGGAAAACATCTTGAAACACAACAGGCTCTAATGAGTTCTGCCAAACAAAAATATGAGCTGGACTGGAGATATAGCTCAGTGGTAGAGTGCATGTGAGGCCATGGTTCCATCCCCAGAGCCCCTCACCAAGAAATAAAGTCATTAATCATGGAAGAAGAGCTTGCCGTATTATTATTATTATTATTATTATTATTATTATTATTATTTTAAGACAGGGTTTCACTATTCCAGGCTGTCCTTGAACTCACTATATAGCCCAAGTTAGCCTCAAGCTCGAAAGGATCCTCCTGCCTCAGCCTTCCAAGTGCTGGATTACAGGTGTGCACCACCACATCCACTGAACTCACCATATTGATTCCCGTTTACTTAAGGGAATGAGCAGCATATCCAGGGCCTCTCATGTACTAGGCAAGCACTCTATCTCTGAGCTATACTCCCAGCCCCATCAGTTATTTTTCTGTATTGTTTCCCTGTCCCCACCTGACAAGCAAAGTAACTTTATTTTGGGTTTTTTTTTGTGTGTGTTATTTTTATGGTTTTTTTTTTTTTTTTTAGGGGTGCTGGGGATTGAACTCAGGGCCTTGTGCTTGCTAGGCAAGTGCTCTACCACTTGAGCTAAATTCCTAACCCCAAGCAAAGTAACTTTGAAATGACCAATCTTCTTTTGTTCTTATGTCCCTGCTTTCTTTAGCCTTTCTTTGTCTATAAAACCAACATCTTCTGCTCAGCCCATCAGAACATGTATTCTATTTTATAGGATGAAGCGTTGCCTAATATTAAGATTGCTAAACTAAACTGTTGCAATTTTGTCCCTTTCAGCAGCCCCTAATGACATCCCACGAGCCAGTCACTCGTCTGTACTAGGGTCTCCTTCACGATCTCTAGCCACCTGTCCATCCCTTTGAGGAGGTGAAGTTTAAAGCAGGTTAAATTACAAAATCTGGAGCTGTCTCGCTGTCAGTGCTAGGTTGGGAAGTCTTAGGCTCCCCTTTGAGACGGGGAGTGGAGGAGTGCTGAAGCTATGGATGTTGTTAATCCTCTATAAATTTTTAAAGTTTTTGGAGTGCTTCTTGGCCATGTTCCAAGCATGCCCCCTCTTACTGGTTCCTTTCGCTCTGTCTGTTGTCTCCATGTGTGTGAAGCAAGCTTAGTTTACCTGTAATGTCATTTGTCATCATGCCTGTAATTCATTTACTGTGCAGCTCTGACTATGACAACAAACACATGCTCTTAGGGATGTTTCAGCAAAAAGCAAGAAGACTTCTAACAAAGGTGTCGTTTTCCTGCCATAGGAAACTGGCAAAATCTTTACCAATGTGTGGGAATTTGAGCTGGCTTTACAAAATCAGCAGGAATTCATTGAGCAGAGAATAGAGGACTGTTTAAGAAGATTAATCTTGTATCAAAATTAGATAAGAATCTGTCCTATTTCTGCACCTCAAAGAGTCCATAGCACTGTGATCTATGGCAGGTTGCCATTTTCTTAATGACAAAGAATCTCACAAGCACTTTTTAGAAATCAGAAATTTCCCCCAAAAGGCAAACAAGTTGGAGAGTGTAATGTTCCTTAATATTAAAGGAATAGTATCAGTTATGTCAAATTTCAGGTTTGGCCAATAAAGAAGGTAAAGAAGGATGAGAAAAGAAGCCTTGTATGCATCAGAAATTCACTTCATTATGATCCAGTGATCTCAGCTGGTGATGGCTAACTCACAGGGGACATTTGACAATGTGTGGAAATACTTTTGGTCATCACATCTGGTGCAGGAGTGTGAACAGTGGTGCCCAGAGGTGATGTTAAACATCAGACAGTGCACAGGACAGCCTCTCACTACAAAGAATAAAAATAAAATAAACATTAAAAACCCAAAGCATCGAGAGTGCTGAAGTTGGAAAACTCTTCTAGTCCACACTATATGGCTATGGGTCTAGTTATTGAAATTGGTGTGCTTTCATCTGTGGCATGGAAATAGTTCTGCTCCACTATTTGTTCCTTAGACAGTTTAAATGCTGACATGCAAGACTTACCTTGTCCCACCTTCACTGCGGCACAGTTCCATCTATAAACAAGTTTCTCATGAATTTAGAGCACTGTGCAAACTCATGTGAATTTAATAACTTTAGTTGAAGGAAAATAAGAATCAAAACATGGGAGGAGGACATCATGGCTCTAAAGCTGTGGGCCCATCACTGTCAGGCTGACATAAATATTTATGGAAGTTCATCCTACCATGAATGCATTTGTCTAGAACAGAATTGTTTTATCCTGCTGAAAGCAGCAGCAAGATTTTCTAAATGCAGCCTGTATTATATGAAGTGAGTACTCCTACATTTATACTAGTGAGAAGTAGTGCAAGTATTAATATTCAGTCAACAAATATTCAAAGAATAGGGGTGAGGAACAAAACTTCTTTTGTCTGAAACTGTATTTTTCAATTTGGTAGGTACTAACCACATATAGTTATTGAGCGCCTGAAATGTGGCAAGTCCAAACTGAGATGTGTTGGAAATATACAATACACACTGGATTTCAAGACTTACTCCAGAAAAAAATGCTACTACAGCCTGAATAATTTATATATTGATTAAACATTGCATTGACAATATTTTGGATCTGTTGGGTTAAATGAAATGTAGCATTAAAATTAATTTCACCTGTGTTCTTTTTAACAAAGCTACTATAAAATTTAAAATTATATATGTGATGTGCTTTATATTTCTCTTGGTCGGCACTGGTCTAAAAGTGCACATTTCTGTTCTTCTCTTTTCATCTTATTGTGATGCTCATTGACACATTTTAGAGCTTAGGGTTATAACAAGACATACCCTTCAATCCACCAGGCCGTAGGTTCTCAGCCAGCATTCATGGAAATCACTTTGGAGAGCTTTTCAAAAATACTGATGCAAAATCATCCTGATCGGGGAAAAATTTAAAGCATTTCCTCCAAAATCAGGAATGATACAAAGATGTCTATTCTCACCACTTCGAAACTTTAATCAGAGCAATTATACAAGAGAAATGTAGGCAATATGAATGAGAAAGAAAGAAGTCAAATTATCTTTCTTTGCAAGTGCTGTGACCCTATACTTAGAAGATTCTAAAGATTTTCCCAAAAGACTTTTAGAGCTGATAAATTTAGTGAAGTAGCAGGATACCAAACAAACTTAAAAATCAGTAGCTTTTCTATACACTAGTGAAGAACTAGCTGAGAAAGAAGTCAGAAAAACAGTTCCATTTATAATAGCTTCAAAAGCAATAAAAAACCTAGGAATCTACCTAACCACAGAGAGAAGATAGAAACATCTTCCATGTTCATGGATTGGCAGAATTATTATCGTTACAACAGTCATATCACCAGAAGTAAGCTACAGATTCAGTGCAATCCCCATCAAAATTCCAAAACCATTTTTCAAAGAACTAAAACAAAAAAAATCTACAATTCATATGGAACCACAAAAGACCCAGAATAGATAACGCAATCCTAAAAAATCCTAAGCAAAAGAAGCAAGACCAGAGGCATCAAAATATATAGTTTCAAATTATACCATAGCAACGAAGCCATAGTAATGAAAACAGCATGGTATGAAAACAGACATGCAAACCGATGAGGTAGAATAGAAGACACAGAAGCAAACCCACACAACTACAGCCACCTATTCCTTTTTTTTCCCCCCCTGGTACCAGGCATTGAACTCAGGACTTTTGTACTGAGTTACATATCCAGTCCCCTTTTTATTTTTATTTATTTTTTAATTTTGAGACAGGATCTTGCTAAGTTGCCCAGGCTGGCTCAAATTTGTGACTCTCCTAACTCAGCCTCCCAGAATGCTGGAATTATAGGCATGTGCCACTATGCCCAATTAGCCATTTGATTCTTGACAAAGGAGCCCAAAGTGTATGTTGGTGAAAAGACAGCCTCTTTAACAAATGGTGCTGTAGAAGATTAAAAGTAGGCCCCTTTCTTTCAACCTCTCCAAAACTCAATTAAAAATGGATCAAAGACCTAAGTATAAGACCTGAAACTTTGAAACTGCTAAAGGAAAACATAGGGGAAACACTTGAACCCATAAGCACAGACAAAAACTTCCTGAACAGGAAATAATAACAAGAATCAGTAAATGGGACTGCATCAAATTGGACAGTTTCTGCACAGCAAGGAAAACAACTAACAGAGTGAAGACACAGCCTGCAGGATGGGAGAGAATCCTTGCCAGCTACTCTTTTTTTTTTTTTTTTGTGGTGCCGGGGATCGAACTCAGGCCCTTGTGCTTGCAAGGCAAGCACTCTAATCACTGAGCTAAATCCCCAGCCCCAGCTACTCTATATATTCATCTAGAATATATAGAGATCAAAAAGTTTAATGCCAATAAAGGAAATAGTCCAATCAATAAATGGGCAAGTGAATTGAACAGACACTTATCAAAAGAAGAAACTCAAAAGGTCAACTATTATAAAAAAAAATGCTCAACATCTCTAGCTATTAGAGAATGCAAATCAGAAGTACATTGAGGGTCCATCTCATCCTAGTGAAAATGATCATCATCAAGAATACAATAAAACAAAGATGTTGAGATGGAGGGAAAAGGGAACCTTTCTATACTGCTGGTGGGAATGTAATATTAGTAGAGCTACTCTGAAAATCAGTATGGAGTTTCCTCAAAAAACTAAAAGTGGAACTACCATATGGCATAACTGTTCCACTCCTTGGTAGATAGCCAAGGGAACTAAAGTCAGCATTATACAGCGATACTGACATGTCCATATTTATGGTGCACAATTCACAAGAGCCAAGATTTATATAGACAAGAGGACGAGAATGAAATGGTGAAAATAAGGGAGAGTAATGGTGGATATGGCCAAAATATGTTACAGGCATATATAAAAATACCACATTGAAATTCAATATTTTAAAATTAATAGGCACTAATAAAATATATACTTAAAGATCTGGATGTTTGGATAACCATAGGCAAAAAAAAAGAAAGAAAGAAAGAAAAACAAAACTGTGGCTCCAACCCCCACACCTCACACAATGATCAAGTCAAATCAACCTCCCCCAAACTGAAGCTAGGGCTTTGAAGGCCAAGAAGGCAGTACTGACTGAGAGTGTCCACAGACACACACACACACACACACACACACACACACACACACACACACACACTATCCACCTCCAGATGGCCAATATGCTGCAGTTCTAGGTTCCAGAACCCAAATATCTTTGGACGAGCGCTCCCTGGAGAAACAAGCTTGCCATCTTCTCACTATAAACTCACATGGTAGAAAAGGAAGGGAGCTGATGCCTCTTTTATAAGGGCACTCACTGATCCCATCCATAACACTGGAGGCCGCCTTATGACCTAATTGCCTCTCAAAGGCCCCACCTCCAAATATCATCATGCTGAGCATTAGGGTTTAACTTGTGGATTCTAATATATAAACACTCAGTCTGTAGCATATACCTAGGAGTGGAATAACTGGATCATATGGTAGCTCCGTGGTGAATCAGTCAGGGAACTTTTAAACTGTTTTCCAAAGCAGCAGAACAATTTCCTACTCCTACCAGAATATGTGGGGGTTCTGATTTTCCCATATCCTTTCTAACACTTGTTGTTATCTTATTTTTCTTCTTCTAGTCATCCTTGTGGAGGTGAAGTGCTTATCTTGTGATTGTGGTTTGCATTTCCCTGATGTCTAAAACCAGTGATATTATGAAACTGTCTGAAATTCTGCAGGCTCTCCCTGCCTCTTGCTGCAGTGACTAAGACCCGTCTAAGCTCTTCACTGGGAAGTGTGGTCTTGGGCAAGTTACTTAGCACTATGCTGTCATCCAGTTCCCTGTGACCACTGAATTGGCATGAAGACAGAGGACAATAGTACACTTGTGATCTTTGTAGCTGTCAAGGCCAACAAGCACCAGATCAAACAGGCTGCGAAGAAGCTCCAGGACACCAATGTAGCCATGATCAGCCCGATGGAGAGAAGAAGGCATATTCAACTGCTGCCTGACTGTAATGTTTTGGATGTTGAAAACAATGTTGGGATCATCTAAAATGAATATAGCTGGTGAATTGTAAACATACTTTTTTTAACCATAAAAAATGTAAAACTATAAAATTTTTAGAAGAAATTATAAAGGAAGATCTCTAGGATCTAGGGCAAGGCAGCGAGTTCTTAAATGTTATACCAAAAGCGTAACCCATAAGAGCAAAACTTGGTAAATTAGACTTGATCAAATTTAAAAATTCTTGCTCTATGAAAGCCCATGTGAAAAGGATGAAAAGACAAGCTGGAACCTGAGAGAACATATTTGCAAATATGGAGAAGATCTAGAGAACTGTCAAACTCAATGATAAAAATACAAATATTTTAACTAGAATTTAGATAAAAAGACATAAACGAATAACTCACTGAAGAGGATATATAAAAAGCAAATAAGCACATGAAAAAATGTTCAACATTAATTATTAGAAAAATGCAAATTAAAACTACTGCATGTGAATCTACAGTTATCTCAATATAATTTTCAATTAAAAGGTACCAGGGCTAGGAGTATAGCTGAATGGTAGAGTGTGTGCTTAGCATGCACAAGGCCCTGCATTCAGTCTCCAGAACCAAAATAAATAACTAAATAAAATGTTGCCATTGGTTTGTTTAAAAAAAAAAACCTAAACAGTATTAACACCACCTCTTCTCACCCATTCCACCCCCAGACTCTGATTTAAATGGTTTGGAGTGTGGCCTGGACAATGAGAACTTAAATGCTGTCCTTGTAATTTTAATGTATAGGCAAGGTTAAGAACAATTCTTCTGGGATAAAGAGTAGAGCTTAATAGGAATTTATAAAATAGAGCCTGAAGGCAGATGTGGAAAAATGCTGACTTGGGGTTTTATGACTGAGGGTTACCTTCCCACTCAGTCCCCAAATAAGAGACTGAATGCACCATTTTAGGATGGTTTATGTTCCCATATAATGCCTAGCCAGAGCTCTAGCTTTTTCTATGAAAAGAACAGGATTTGGGCAAGTTGAGCAGGTGGGTGAAATTATCAGTGACATTTTCCTGTGCCTTATTTCCTTTCTCTGTTAATTTCCTTTTCTACCTTTCAGACAATCACTTTTCAAATTTGTCTGCACACTGGACTCATTGAGAATGGGAAGCTTATAAAATGTTAACACCTGAGTCCTGCCCTGGAGATTCTCATTTCACTGGTGTGGAGTGTGGCATTGGATTGAAACAAACAAACAAACAAATGAACAAACAAAAAACCAAAAAAAAAATATCTCCCCCAGGGCTTCTAGTATGCAGCTGAATTTGAGGACCACTTTTTCAGACCACTGGCTCTAAATCCTGCTGGTAATGTGGAATTACCTGAGAGCAGGTTTTCAATATCTTGATGATAGTATTGAACAATTTTAATTGAATTATTCTGGGGTATGACCAGGTCATTGGGATTTTCAAACTCTATAATTACTTCTGGTGTGCTGTTACGTTAGGTTTCTGCTGCTATAACAAATACCTGAAGTAATCAACTTGTGAAGAGGAAAGGTTTACTTTGACTCATGGTTTCAGTGGTTTCAGTCCGTGGTCTGCTGGCTTTTATTGGATTTGGGCCTGTGGTGAGGCATGGCATCATGGAGGCAGCATGTGGTAGAGCCAAACTCACCTCATTGTGAATGAGAAGCAAAACAGAAAGAGAATAAGGAGCCAGGGTCCTAACATCCCCTCCAAGAGCATGGATTTGATGACCTAAATTCCTTCCACTGATAGGCCCAAACCCAAAGAACAGGCAGTGGTCTGGGACACTTCCTAAAGGTTCTACTACTTCCTGACAGTGCCATGGACTGGCAACTAAGTCTTTGGCCCATGGGTCTTTGGGGTGCATTTAAGATCTAAACAATAGCAGCCAAGATTGATAGCCACTAGTTTAGACATTCACCCTACATTATCTTCTACAGAGATATCAATTGTATTCTTGCATGCTGGTGTGTAACAGGCTTTAAGACTGAATGATTTAATAGTTAGAAGAATGTTTTACAAGCTGAGAGATGGGGATCTTGTTTGATCTCTTCAATTTTGCTGGCTATTCTAGTATTTGTAAGGCTGGGAAACCCTTTTTGCTTAGCCTTGTTACCAGTACACAGTACAATAGTCTCTTTTCCTTACAAGCCTATTTGTCTACCCTGAGTCCACAAGACCCCTCCCAACTAACTGCTGTGTAATTGCCAAGCCAGTGAGTCTTAACTTTTTTGCACATTAGACATTCTGCAGATCTTTTAAAAATATGATCACTTCTGTCCCATTAAAAGTCTGATGTAATTGGTTTGGAGTGTAACCTGTGGATAGGGGCAAAAGACCCTCTCTCTTTCCCTTGTTAAGGTCCAATATCTGAGTTTGAGAAATGAATTGACAAGAAACCAGTTAATGGTAGAAAACGAACGCATGTAAGTTTATTATGTGTATGGGAGCATCACAGGAAAATGAGTATCTAATAGCCTAATGAAGTTTAGTGGCTTATATACTCTCTTAATAGGGAAGATGGAAGTGGGAGATGTAGGCTATTTTTTAGATGAAGAGGAAATGATTTTAGTGTAGACAAATAGGCCCAAACCCAAAGAACAGGCAATGGTCTAGGACAAAGTTTATCTAGTTTCAGGGTGTGGTGTCAACTGTAGTTTTCCTGTGATGTGCATTAAACCTCCAGTTGATGAGGTATCTGGGAAAGGTATTCACAACTACTGAGAATCATCTGGAGGACTTCAGAGAAAGTCTTTCCCTGTACAGAAATACCTTGGCTCATGAACGCTTCTGTTTGCAAACAATTCGGTTCTCAAACAAAAGCATTTGACAAAATTTTGCTTCCATTCAGAAATTCCACATTGGATGACAAATACAACCATGGCCATCTTACCTACACAAACACAAGCACAGCCCTCTTACCCAAAATTGTAAAACAAGTTAAGTTCGTGAACCGAGGCACCAGTGCATTTGCTACTCCCCAGGTCCTCCCTGTTTTAGCTCCACATTTAGCATATCTAGGGGTATTCTTCCAGGGATCCCAACAGGAACATTAGAACTCTATAAGAGTCTCCAGTGACTCTAATGTTCAGCGAAGTTTGAAAATCACTGGTCCAAATGATTTTTTTTTTTTTTTGGCAGGAGGTGCTGGGGATCGAACTTAGGGACTTGTGCTGGCTAGGCAAGCCCTCTACTACTGAGTTAAATCCCCAGCCCCTAAATGATGTTTTATTTAATGATATGCAAGTGAATTTCATGCCAAAAGATCTTAATAAAAATAGTTGGTAAGGTAAAAAAGGCTTGTAGAATATGTCTTACGTTCAAACTAAGGACTTGCTACAATACAGTGAAGTGTTTGCAAGTGCAGTGGAGAATGTTTGTAGATGCATCATTACCAGGAACACCACATTCCAATTCCAAATCCCTCCCGCCCACAGCTAAGACTCCTAGAGTGTATCAGAGCTTTCTGTGTGAACTCTGCAGAGCTCACGGGCATGCCAAGGCTACAGATGTACTGAAGGGAAAGTAGCTCTTCTGTGAAACAGTGGCTCTCAACTCATCAACTCTCTACCACCTGGTGGGCCAACATCAAATGCAAATTAAAGATAAACTAATTTAGGTACCAACTACCCCTACCTCATCTCCTGAGGAGGCTGGTGTTTGTGATCACACCTCCAAAGTGGTGTGCCACCTGCAGACTGTCATTTTCATCAGATGTGCATAATTACATAGCCTCAGTTAGAAGATACTTGCCTGTATTCATTTGCAGATTCTATAATAGTAGGAGAAATATTTCCAAGTTAAAATAACCTCTCTATCCCCACTCAGAGGGCACTTTCGAGATGAGCATCTGAAAGGAGTCACTACCCCTGGCAGCAATCTTCAGGGAGGTTTGGAAGAGAAAAGAAGTTTAAATAAACGTTGTAAGATAAAATCATACACTCTGCACTATGACTAAAAGTCCAATCTCTTGCCAAAAGGGATGGATGCCAGGAAATGAGTCACAGCAGCAAGAGGAGTGGGATGTTAACAGCAAGGAACAGTGTGCAGCAGAAACCTCCTGAACTATAGCCAAAGGCAGGCAAACAAGTGGATTGAAAGCTTGTTGGCCCAGATTTTCTCGAGCCAGCCATTCTGGGGGCAAACATTTAAACATTTGGGAGACAGTGTTGTGCTTTTGCCCAGTTGAGCCCACTGGAAGCTCTTTCTGCATGCACGTGGAGGAGCGGTTGTCATCGGGTGGGTTCCGATATTCCCGGGTTCTTCCCCTCCTCAAGCAAAGAATTGAATGAAGGGGACAATAAGTAGTTCTAAAGTTTTATTTAAAATTATGGAGGAAAGAAGAAAAGGAAAGTTGAGCATACCGACAGTAACAGAAAAATGTGCACTGGGCCTAAAAGGCACTGCAGGGGTTACCACAAAAAGGCATGATAGCCTTGGGGCTGGATATGCTGATCCCATCTTCCACAGGAGAGAGCAGGGACAGCTACTTCCCTAGAGGCGCTGTAGAAAAAAAAAGGGGCAGAGCTCTTGGCGCCATTCATATTTATCTGGATTCTGTTCTCGTGAGAGTTTCTCGATCCTGTGAGAAGAGGGGTGATTGGAATTTCGTGCCCCAGGCTGACATCAGGTCAAGGCCATTTTCCCAAGGTCATGTTCATCCTCCCAGCCAAGTCAGGCCACACCCTACTCCTATATCAGGGTCTCAGAAAATAAATGTGTGTTAGAAAGAACACTGGCATTTCTAAACTTCCCATTGGTTCTATATGGTTCTCCTCTTCTGTAAGAGTCAGTATATCCTGGAGTAAAGAGATCACTAAATCAGGGAGCAGAGTGACTCTGTTGGGGTTATCCTAAAAACCTAGGAAATTCTGCATGCAGAGCTGTGTATCCATGTCATGGCTAGAGCCAGAGAGATGAGAAGTAATTGTATTTCATTACACATGCTGGCTTTTCCCAACCAACTGTATATCAGATTCCAGTTAAATTAAAAATCTATACAAATGCATACTGCAGTATGCATCAGAATAACTTGGACACCCTTCTAAAACTTACCCCAAAGTCATGTGTGGTGGTATATGTCCATAACCTCAGCTGCTTGGGAGGCTGAGGCAGGAGGATTGAAAGCTTGAGCCTGCCCTGGGTAAATTAGTGACATCTTGTCTCAAAATAAAAAATAAAAAGGGACAGAAATGTAGCTCAGTGGGAGAACACTTGCCCAGCATGTGAGAGGCCTGGGTTAAATCCCCAGTATGGCAAACAAGACAAAACACATGCCCAGTGTTTCTGGTTCTGGCAGTCTGGACCTGAGGCCTGAGAATTTGCATCTCTAAGTTTCCATGATATGCTGAAGCTGATAGTCCAATGACACGCTCTGAGAGCCACTGGTCTGAGGATAACTTATTTTTAACTTCAAGGATGATTTGCACATGACTCTGGGGACTTACACTCAAGTATCATTTTTTTTTTTTCTTTTGTGGTAGATATTTGGGTCTCCAGTAAGTCAGGTTAGCACTGGATTTGGAGTCACATGGGGCAAGATGCTGACTTCAGATGCTCATGATGTGACTTGTGTGACAGGAACTTCTGGTTTCACGTACAAAGCAGCAGCTGACTACAAAACAAGAAGAACAATGCAGAAAAGAGTTGGAAGCATAAAGGGAAATAAACCCCAAATGCAAAAAGGAGGAAGGGTGGGTGGGGAGACTGTGATGATAAAGAAATATCATTTCGTTGATGAGACACTCATCTTTTATATGAAGACAGTTCAACCTTGAGGGAACAAACAGAGTGTTTTCGGTTATTTATTTACTAATTTCATGACTATCAATGTCCGCAGGGTGTATGGGGTTGTGCTGAGTTACACATCTAAAAGAATTTCTTGGTTGGGAGGTTTGTGATGATGGGATATGGTACCAGTGAAGGTGGAATTCTTCTTTTCTGAAGATTTAAATTTGAAGTTTGATCATTTTTTCATGGCCAGGCAGAGATGGTTTTAGATAGATTCTCCTGAATTCCACTACCTGTCACGTTCCATTTCTTCTTCTTGTAAAGAATATAAGTAAAGAAAAAGTAATGTTTCAATGGGAAACCATGCATTATCCATAGCTGGTTCTTCTATTATAGACGGCGAACTAAGGTAGAAATATTACAGGCAGTCAGACAGGGCTGGGCCCTCAATGGAGTCAATACGCAGGATAACTATGGCTGGAGGCACATCCATTGAAGGTCAGTTCTCAAGATAAGGATGGAAAGACCAGAGCCACACCCCTGGTTGAGGGATAAACAATGAACTGAAGATTACATCTGTTAAAGTCTAGGTCACCCAGGAGGGCGACCAAAATCTCTGGATCCAACCCACCCTGGAATGTGCTTGTTCTCTCCTTGCCGATTTACTACGTGACTTTCTTCCCCATTGGACCACTATTACCTAAACGACTACACCTGTACTATTATTGGTTAATCATCATTTTGACACACATTGTACCCACCTCACAATTTTGCTCTATAAAACTTCCCCTGAAGGGTGGGCTCGTTGGCAACCCACTCGGGTCCTCTCCTGTCTCTCAGGAGCTCTCTTTCTCTCTCCCAATAAAATTCCTACTCTTAACCTCCTTTGTTCCTTAGAATTCATTCTTCGGCTTCGGGAAACATGAACTCAGGGGAACACAAACTGAGCGTAACTGACATCTAGCAGGTTGGGAGTTATATTTTTTCCCCTATATCACTTCCCTGTTACCTCATTCTGATTCTATGAAACCTGTTTTATAACCCTAGAAGCTATAAATAGCTGATAACAAAAACAATTCTTGTCTCTGGGCATATGAATTTTGTCCCATGCAAGTTCAATCGATGCCCTTTCCACACTGAGGAAAACACTGTTTTTGTGCCTGTGGTCTATAAGACAATTCTGACGAATGCAAAAGATGTCGGTCATTAACCTCATGGCCACTGTGCTATTTTTTATGGTGGTTCC
>PVJO010023439.1:0-26114 GCA_004026905.1 Hystrix cristata | reverse complement strand
TGGGTTAATTATTTATTTTTTTATTCAATTTTAATCTTTATTAGTACATGTCTGTAGTACGCAATGATTACAGTCTTCATGGGGAATTGGCACATGTATGGAATACAACTTCAATCTCCTTTTACCCTCTCCCCCAACCCTCCCTCTGTGTGGCTCCCCTTCCCTTTTGCAAAAGCTCTGGCTCCCAGTTTAGTATTATCCATCTTCTATTTTGCTCTTTATTTATATTTTGGGCTTCTCATATAAGAGAAACATGCAGTATTGAAGCTCATGTGTCTGATTTATTTCACTTAACATTCTGGTCTTAAGGTGGAGATTCAGCTCAAGGTTGTGCTTCTTTACAACAGAGTAGTGTCTCGCGACGCACAAACCCCACAGTCTCTCACCCACTCATCTGTCGAGGGACCAAGAATAGACCTGCAGAGATGCCGGAGCAGGAGGCAGCGGAGGATGGAGCGGACAGTGACCAAAGCATGGTGAGAGAGCGCACAGGATGTGGAGAGAGCAGCGTGTGGGAGAAAGGCCCCGGCAAAGGACAAGGCCCCCGGCACTAAGACCATCGGGAAGACTGAGTTAGAAAGCTGGAGGAGCTGGGAGCTGAGCCTAGTGACGTGAAGAGATGATTATATATTAGGGTTACAGATTCCAAACTGGAAATGCAATGCGACAATTCACCCTGCAGAACTGTACAGAATATGTTCAAGTGGCACGTGCTGAACTCTGATGGCCAAAGCAAGCCTAAAAGAAAGATAAACCCCAGAGGCATTTTTAAAGAGGAACTTTTCCAACTAACCTGTCGTGAACTAGGTGTGGGGAGGAGATGCGATTACCACTCGGGCTGAGGGAAGACCCCGAAGAGCAGGTCTGGACTGGTAACACTGTTGATGGGAAAAATACCAAATTCTTGTTTTTCCTCAGCTGGACAGAGATTAGAGCAAGATGGTTTTCATATCTAGTTACAGTTCAGATCCAGAATGTTCCCTGAAAGTCTTCTGCTTTTGGAGGGTTACTGGGTCCTGAGGCTTGTCTCCTCATTGATGGATCCATCCATTGGTGAGTTCATGCCTGAATGTGCTGTTAGGAGGTGGGACCTGCATGGAGGTGGCCCCTGGGGTGTGACCTGGAGGAGTGTGTACTTGCCGCTGGGTCCTCCCTTCTCTCTCTGCTTCACGGCTGCCATGGAATGAGCATCTCTCCTTCGCATGCATTTCTTCCTTGGGATCAGCCAACTTTGGACTGAGCCCACCAGTAACTGAAGTGTGGCTGTTGGGTCTTGTGTCCCAGCAACGGGAAAGTGACTAAAGACATAGCCCTTCACCTTGCCTGTGGGTGTGATGTTTCTCACGCTTGTAATATTGAATCAGAAATTCTCTAAATTAGAAGTTACCTGAAAAACAGGTTTCTTTTTCTCTAACCTATCTACTGACAATGAGCCCAGTATATTTATATCTGCACTTCTGCTTTTCTTTCAAGAGTTTGCACCTGAGCATTCATGACTGTTCAATCAACACAAGCTGGTGGGTGGGAAATTGGATGTCATTTTGTGATACATTTGAGAAGAATATTTTCTCCCTCAAAAATTGAATAAACAGCACACGAGGACGTTCAGCTCTGATTTAAAGTTTAAACTATAAACCTGTTGGAAATATATATATATATATATGAAAATAATACATTGCATTCCTCAAATATAATTTAGATTATTTATTTTTCTTCTTTTTGTATCATTCTTCCAATTCGCATAATCACTAGATCCTTTGAATGACAACTCAGTGGAACCTTTGCATTCCAAAGTCAGTAGAGATGGTCATACAAAATATCTGACAGTAAAAACTGCTCTAAAATAGTCCACAGTTACATTTGCCTCTGGCCAAGCAATCAGTGGAAAACTTGAACATGAGGGAATTTTGCTACAGAAATGTTTATGATAATATCAGGATTTGAGCAATTAATCATTGGGAAACACTGGCTTTGTAGCTCAAAGGTTTAAAGCAGTTTGCCAGTACATGAATTTGACTCCATCCTGGTCTTGTCATGAGAAACACAAGTTATAAAGACAGTGGTACATCATGCTTGCTTAGCGCTCACATCGGGCAGGCACTGAACTAAGCACTCTGTATGGATCATCTCATTTAATACTCTAATGACATGGCAGGGGGTGTTTATCCCTAGTTTACAGAAACAAGCTAACCACAAAATTTAAGCAATTTGTTCCAATCACTTGTCTCCAGGGAGCACACAATCTGCTCACATGGCTCCTGTAGAGGAGCAGAGGGCTACACATGCTCCAAGAAAGGAGGTGACAGCCACAAAGCCCAGGAGGAAGTCCTGGGGTAAGGGCAGTAGGCAGGGTTCCAATGGACTTTGAATGCTAGCGAATCACATAGGAGTCCAGGTTCTTGTATCTAAGATCCTTAGATTCCTACCCAAAGAAGAAACATGAACTTCACTGCCATGATGGGGAGACGGTTCAGTAGTTAAGCCCAGGAACACGTAACCTGATTTTCCCATGACTCAAAGGCTGGAAATCTCAATCCCTTCAACAGTTTCTCCTCTCCTTTCCTCTCCCCTTCCACTCCTCATCCCTCTCTCCCTGCCTCTGCCCCCTTCCTTCCTCCCTCTGTCTCCTCCTTCTCCTGTTGCACATCCACAGAGTATAGTACAAGCTGCCCGTGTCTCGGGATCTACATGCCCACCACTTGGTTTCAGCAGCTTCCTTTGCCTCTTAACTTTCCATGTACAACAATGTCCACCACCTACATAACTCCTGAATCTTCTGTCCCAATAAGAGGAAGACGGAAGATAGAGGAAGAGGAAATAGAGGAAGATTCAAGGATGTTACAACCCAAAAAAAGACTTTCCACCTACTATGTTTTCCATGCTTCAGTGATGACCGCATGTACTAGAACTGAGAAATTCCAACATTTTTTTAAATTTCAGATGTAAAGAATATACTATATCAGGTTTTCAAATTCAATATTTGAAATATGTCATGATGGGAAGAAGTCTCCCTGTAAAACTGCCTTTTCTATACTCACACAAAACTTAGTTCAGCTTTCCTTAATAAAATCATGGCTATGCAAAAAGAGGGAAACTTCACCACTTTGTCCATCGCTTCCAGGAGCTCTCGAGTTAATGAACGCTTGTGAAAACTTGACCACAGTGAAATGGTTTTCACTTACAAATGCCCTTTTCTAACTTTCGTAAGGCCACTGCTGAAACTCAAGCCTTCATCACTGCTGCCCGCTGGCAGAGGAAAGACTTCTTGGTTTTCTATGCACTGTTTTTGTGTCCACCTGTTCTCATCTACACCAATCCCAGCTTGGTATCCAAGTGTCTCCTGAATCATCAAAACAATCACGTATTTTCCTGCCTGGGAATTTTGGGTGGATCCTCTTTGCGTGTGGATGCACATCTTAGCCGAGTGTTGACGTTCTCGGGCAGTCTGGGCTTAGGGTGCACTTGCTGCTTAGTGCTCTCCTTCACCCAGAAGCCATTTTTGCAGTACAGACACCAACCAGGCCACTCCAGCTCGTGTGCCTGGGTCCCTTAACTCGCCTGTCCTTCCACCTCCCATGGAGCCCTCAGCTTGCCTCTAAATCCCCCATCTCAGCTCAAAGACTCGTTTGGATTCATCCCCTTCCACAAAGCCTGCCCTGGTGAGTGCACTTAACCTTTCCGAATGGATTTCGTCCTCATCTTTATGGTAGACTTTCTATTCTGAGCTGCTTTGCAGTCACTCACACATGTTTAGAAGCTGTAAAGAGCTTGGGAATGTGCACGCATTGTGCCTAACCCTTGGCAGGTGCTCTAGCAACAGTGGTCAGGCTTAATTCTTCCCGTGGTAGAAGTTCAGCCATCCCTGCTGGAGACTTTCAAGCACTTGTTGGCCAGTTGTACCTCTTTAGTCAATGAGAATAGAGTCTCAGAGACAAAATCCATCTATTGTCTGTTGTCAGGCCACATAGCCAGCCCATCTGTGCCGATACCACAGACAGCTTGAGTAACATCTGTTAGCCACATACGTTAATGAGACTCTCTAGCCACATATCCATCAGAATCAGGAAGGCAATGAAACTAATTTAATACATTGCATTCTCTATCCAAAGGCCTGCTAACGATGAAAACCCGAGATATATCATGCTCTCAGTTAATTCCTTTCGGTTAACTTTGGAATTTTGAAATAATCCATTCCAACTGTCTCATAAAAACTAAGCTTTCCAAGCTACATTTGGAGGTGGCTAATGATATATTCATTTCCTGATGGTCCAAAACACTCAATTTCATGTTTAAAGAGACTTCCGAATCTCCACACTTTGGCCACCTCCCTGTTTGCAGTCTTCTAAGAGCTTCTCATTACTCTGCTTCTAAGAAGAGTAATTTATTCTAGGGATTTGAGATTACTTTACCATGCAATTCCCAGAAGGAAGATTTGGTCTTGATAATTCTTTTAAAGAATTTGATTTTTAATTTTTACGTACAGTTTGAACTGCCATCCTAGTAGTTCCATTGAAATGTTTACTTTGGCTTTTTGTACTCGTCTTAAGAGAGGAACACAATTGGAGAAAAGTTAACCTTATACTGTGATTGATTAACTAACAAATAATTCTCCATCAGCAGCAGAATAGTTGTTGATAGATGGGACAGTGGTGCAGCAAGCAGCAGATTGCATCCATCAACCTGTGAAATGGAAATCTAAATGCCGGCCTGACATCTGAGGCAGGGCCCGCTGGCGGAGCGGTTCGTACAGTGATGTGTAACTTCCGGAGGTTGAGTTTTAATGCCTTGTTTTTTGTTTTTTGTTTTTGCTATGCAAGTGTTTTGCTACCTGCTTTGCAGACATAAGGAACTTAATGAAGATACAATATAGTGAATAAAATGCACTTAGAAAGTAGTAACATATAAACAAGCCAAAATTCAGGATAGACAGTCTCAGTTGAATAAATGCACTACGCAAAAAAGCTATTTCAAGTAAATTAATATTAAAGCACTATTTAATTGAATCATGGGAAGTTATAAATATTTAGAAAGATGTAGTGGTGTTCACCAATACTAAAGTATTACAAAATGAAAAATAATATAAGCCTCTTAAGCCTGAAAGTTTGAGCCCATTTCCACAAATCAAAGCAATTGTATTCATCAAGGTAGTATCAAATCAAAATCATAAATTATATTTTCATTAGATACAGTTGACTTTAGTTATAAAATCCAATGTGTGATGGAACAATAGAATTTTCCCCAATGAGAAAATGATGAATTATGTTTAGGCATGAAACATAAGCAGCAGATACGTCTGCTAGATATTTTACCACAGTGGCATGCGTCAGTTGTTAAGAAAACATACGTTATCATTTTTAATGATTCTCTTCTAAATACTTTCAATAGAGTTTTTAAAATTATCCATAAAATAATATGAAGCAATATTATACTGATCTTCATAAGCCCTAAAAATGTGTCAAAAATTCCAGCCATCAGGTTGGGGAGACTGAATCCATGTAGTACATAACCACTTTGATCTAAAAATTAGAAATACCTCACTTAAAAGGAGATTTGTGCATCCCCAAATTTCAATTGTATTTTTATGTAACACTGAAGTTCCATAATACCATTTCCATATTGCCAATTGCCAATATATATAAACTATACCTTCCTACCTAAGAGTTTTCAAAATCCCCTTACATTTTTGAAAGCTGTTATCATTTCCCTTTTTATTGTCAGCTATAGAATCATAAAAATGTAATAATTCTATGTTATCAGAATGGAAGTTGGCTTTATAGCCTCTCCAGAACTATTATATCAGACAGCACTGAGGAACCGTGATGGAATTTAAAGTTTTAAAGGATAGGCTACTACAACTTGATATTTCACTTTTTTTTTAAAGTAAACAGGTTTCTTAAAAGTGTTTATCCCTTGTGCACCCTGTTGTATTTTAATAATTTCCCTTCTATCTTTCTCTCTTTCCTTCCTTCTTTCCTTTCTTCTTTTTTCCTCCTTCTCTCTCTCTCTCATCCTTCCTTTGTCTCTCTCTCTCTCTCTCTCTCTCTCTCTCTCTCTCTCTCTCTCTCTCTCTCTCTCTCTCCATATTGCTGAGGATCAGCTCCAGGGCCTGTGCATGCCAGTCAAATGGTCACTATTAAGCAGCATCCCAAGCTGGTAACTTTCATAAGAAATTAAAAATTGCCCTTTGGAAGCTAGAACTCAGATTACTATTCTAAGTTGTGAAACAGATTGCTGCTTTCATGAGTATAGTGAGAGTGTTTGTGTCCAAACAAGGCAATTAATACCACTCCAATAGCATGTTTCACCCTCTGTTCTTGTACACATTATCAGGGCAATTCTATGTGGAAATTTAATTCTAGCACAGTAGTTCTTCTTCCAGGTCTGTGGACTCTGCAGTCTCCTCAGGAGTTGAACATTATGTCAGGAAACATGGAGGTGGCAAGCCACCATGGTCTTAGAAAAGAAGCCAAGAATATAGTATTTGGGGGGGTGCGCACAGAAGAGCATCTAGTGAGTGATATAACAAATGTTCTTTTTCACTGAAAGGAAAAACAAAGAAAGGAGACTCTGACCATAAGGGAGTTTGTGGCAAGATCTTTAAGTTGGCTGCATCTTTGCTCCCTTGTGTGGAAAACAGATGCTTACAAGTGGGAGGAAGCCAAGCTAGTTGTTAGTAGGAGAGCAGAAAATGGAACCTGAATTCTCTCGTCTTATCACCTGATGACACATTTTTAAGATTTCAGTGCTAAGGCAGCTCACACACTGGACGCCTGTGTCGGTTTCCTGTGGCCACTGTAATCAGTTACCGTGGACTTAGTCAAAGCAACAGAAGCGAATGCTCTCAGTTCTGGAGGCCGAAGTCCTCAGTCAGGATCACGGAACTGAAACACAAGTGTCAGAAGAGTCGCTTCCCCGGAGGCAGACTCCATCCCTCAGCACTCCCACACCGAGCGGCCGCCAGCTCTCCGGTGTGGGCCACGTCATGCCAAGCTCATGCCCAAGGTTGTCGAAGCTCCACACATCTGTGTGCAGCTGCTGCTCCCCACACTGAGGGCTCCTCCTGCTTCCCTCCGACGATCCCTGGTCAGGATTGTAACCCAGGCCCGCCACAGACAGGCCGTACTCTAAACTGCACAGCCCCCACAGGTGCAGGGCTTAGGACCTGACCAGGCAGGGTGTACTCTGCTGACCACTAATTACATAAATGAGATATTTAGCTGTATGTTAGAACAACCGATCTATTGGACACTGACTTGTCAGCTTTTTATGTCACGTCATAGGAAGCATCTAAAATCACACGAAATATGCAAAAACAATCACAGCAACTGGTCCCCAGTTTTGCGTGTCCAACACCCACTCACTCTCTTTTATATGACAGCAAAAGGCAGCTGCCTACGCAGATGCTCGCCACTGCCCTGTTGTGCACATGGGAGTGTGTGGCGTGGCAGACTCTGCAGCACGTGCAGGGCTGCTGCCCTTGCAGGGAGGAAACGTCTGGGGGAAGCCGAAGGGATGACCGATAATGTGACATAGTCATTGACACTTGCTCATGCTCCTATCTTTAAGTCAGAATTTAGAAAGAAAAAAAATCACACATGTTGATTTCTCCTGTTATTACATTTTTGAGACTCTAAATATAAGTAATGCTTACACGCTCGACAGAACATGAACCTGCCAATATTTTAGTTACCTAATTGGGGTTCAGACAGGAAATCAATGAGATTACTTTGTCACATCAATTTTATGCTGCTTCTCAATTCAAGAAAAAAAATCCACTCAAAAGTGTTTTTATGGGCACTAAGAAGATAAAAGCATATTCTCTTTCTAGCAGCTACATGAAATGTTGAAGGTTAGCACAGTTTTAGAAGAACACGGGTTTGCTTTGAACACTCGCCGTGTCTCTGTTTCTTCTGCTATGAGCTGCCATTTGTTTGCATACACTTTTATTCCTACAGAAAACTTCTCTCAAATTAATTTAAATAAGCCCAAATTAACAATATTGCAGCCCATTTCCCCATCATCATCACTCACCAGGTAATAGGTACTAAGTCCTAACAGCGTCATCTACAATCTGAATGCTGTGTCCCCCAAAAGTCATACATGGAGATGCTGACCCCAAGGCGACAGCATCGGGAGGTGGGCGTTGGCAGCTCAGAGACCATGAGGGGACGTTCCCACGGTGGGCTGAGCACCTTATGAAAGACACCAGGGAGCTCCCTCAGCCCTTGGACCCATCGCGTTTTTCAAACAGCATATATCTGATCAACAATCATTTAATACTTACTCAAAATCCATTCCTCAGTTACACAGGATTGAAGCCAGAAGGTCCAGATAAGTCCAGCCTCTGAAAGTTACTGCAGTCAACGTGCATTAGGTTGGGCCAGCCTCCTGCAGGGACCTTTAGATAACGCTACATCTCCGAGGTCCACAGCAGAAAGAACAGTTCCAGCTGTCCATGTGCCCAGGAGAAACTTGACCACGTAACTGGGAGCTAGTAGTACTGGATCCCGGTGTCTCTTTTCATGTTTTCAGAGGAAAGATAACTCAAGGTCTAGGCAAGAGTTAACATGGACTGTAAAAAAAAGGATCCTTCACTTCTCAGGTTCTTTGTAAGACCATTAGAAAGAATATTGCTCCCGTAACTCTCTCAGTACTTCAATGCCTATGACTGCAGCGAGGACTTGTGATGATCTGAGTTCTCCCAACGACTCCCTGGTCTTCTCACACATTCTCTCAGGCTTCTCAGATGTGCATTTTTCTTCTGTGTGGATTGACATCTACTAAGGAAACATACTGAGTGGGTGACCTGCACATTCTGTCTTGGGAAAGATGTAGTTTCATAATCAATTCAAAATCAGCATTCTGGTTGAAACCTTAGCTTCCTGAGGATCTGAGTGAGTCACTCACAGAGTCCTTGGGGTTAAGAACCTACAGAATTGGGGATGAGACCTTCAAGTATGGGCACCACACCACACCGAGACGGTGTATTCACAAATCCCCCAGACATCTGCCCATCGCTACTCATGCTCCCTCTCGAGCCCTAGACAGATGTGTGCAGACACCATGATAGGAAGAGTCGCAGCAAAACTGTTGGCATGACCCTTCCTCTCATGAAGATTAGTGTCTAGTGAGAACCACTATTCTTTTTTAAAAGTACAAACTTAAACTCAAAGGATTTGGTGAGAGCTATCCAGGAACATGAGAATAAAGGTTTATCAGGGGGAGGAGAAAAGAGTATAAATAAAGACTCTGGTGTGGAAAGGCACCAGGTACATCCAGCTGAGTTGTGTTGTTGAGCAGAATTGAAGATTTTTGACTGAATTAGAGTGACTCATCTCCGAGTGGCCCACAGGCCCTAACGTGCCTCGCTGTCTTGAGAATCAACTGTGTTGGCCACTCATTGATCTTCCTCTGGGTCGGTACCATCTTGGTCTGTTTTGCATGACTGACAAATACCTCAGACTGGGTCATGAATAATGAACAGAAATTTATGGGCTTATGGTTCTGCAGCCTGGGAAGTCCAAGACTGAGGAGCTGGCAAATGGCCTTCTGACTGCATCGCTCTACAATGGGAAGGGAGAAGAGGTGAGAAAGAAAGAGGGAGCCAAACTCAGCTTGTTATAAGGAACCTGCTCTGAAGATAAGGAACCCATTCCCGTGCTAGCAGCATGGATGCGCTCATATGTGTGGGCCCTGGAGACCAATCACACCCATTAGCTGCATCTCCCAACATGGCAGCACCGCAGATTATGTTTCCACTCCAACCGTCTCAGGCTGCAGGGGACATTTGTCTAGCTTCACCAAAGGAACACACCAAGCAAGAACACAGCAAGAGGGAATCGGTAGCCTTCCCCGGGCCCCAGAGCCCAGGAAAAACGTCATGGGGACATCTGAGGCTCCCTCCCCCAGGAAACTGTGCATGTATGTGAACACAAACACTCACACTTTTGTCGCGCAATTTCACAGTACTACACACCCTCTGCCAGTCCTTTAAGAAACAACTAAGAACCTCCAGAGAGTCACAGCTGAAGCAGGAGGCCAGGACTGGAGGCAGAGCAGCCCTAAGGGAGTCCCCAAGGGAGAAGGGCAGTGGCCATGGCCTCAGATGACAAGGATCTGTGGCCCTTCCCCTTGCACACATGTCCTGCATCGCCTAGAGCTTGGTTGAAATGTCTACAGGAGAAGGGAAAAGTTACACAACTTTATTAGTCCTCCTAAAGACCCTCGCGAAAGCCTGCATAGCCTGGATATATTTCCTGGGCTTTCTAGACTCCAGCCCTCAGATTTTATGAGCTGCTGCTGCTGCTGGAGAGATTTTCAAGGTGGAGAAGGAGCAGCCCTGCTCAGGATGAACACACGGTTGCTCTTTTCCATTCCAGATGCCATTATTAAAAGTATAACCTTCTCAGAATAAATAAAGATATTTCCTTCTTCTTTTACTCTCTTTTACTATTGCTAACTCCCATTTCTTTCAGAAATATAATTCAAAGATTTTCTGCAATTTCTCAAGAAATTGTGTAAATGAATTTGTAGCCATCACACGAGTGCTAAAAATTCAGAAACACAAGTGCTGCAGTGACCATATTTCCCAAATGACACCACCATACACACCGGGAGTCCCCTTAGAAAAATCACCCTTCTGAGAGTCCCAACACAGTGTGGGCGAAAGGTCTTAAAGAAAACACATGAGATTCTGTCGCAGTTGCGAAATCCATCCCAAGTAAAATTGTCACTCACCTCTCACCTCAGAACATCAAAAGGGACGCACAGGAGCACCTCACGGCGTGCTCAGACTGCATGGGATGCAGGCTAGAGGGACTTTACGCCTGGAGGTGATCTGGGGTACTGGATGCCTGTACTTCGCGACCACATTTAATGCACCATTCCACGGTAGGAGAAGTACCAGGCAGAAGAGGATCGTGTGGCACACAGCCCTCAGCCAAGGACACGCCAGGAGAGATGAGCAAAGACATGAAATCCAAACTCCCACCACAGTCGTTCCTTACTGAGGTATACATTTCTTCTCTATCACTATTGGGATTTTTTGTGAGCAGGAAAGAAAAAAACTTGAAATGGACCATCTGTCACTGGAGTCTACACTACAGAAATACACTTTCAGCAGAACAGTAAGTTTTCAGAAGTGATTTCAAAGCCCTTGGCATGGCGCCTTGGAGCCAGAAGTGTCTTACAAAGCAAACTTGGGAGTGAAGCTCAAAAGAACATGCCAGCAAAGGCCCCCACTAAGAGAAGAGTGGTAGCACTGCCTCCCAGGCCCAGGACTTAGCATATATTAATGTGGGGAGTTTGAGAGGCAACGAAGGCATTTTAAAAGCAGCATTCCAAAGTAAGGTGCTTAGGAAAGTGAGGCAGATACATCGAAGATGGAATGCATAGAAAATAGAGGGGAGCAAGTGCTTTCGGTGAGATGCCAGATGATCAATGTTTATGTGATATTATCAAATTCTTGATCGTCTCGAGAAAAAACAACTTAAGACTCACCCGTGTGCTTTGCTAAACACCATATACGAGACCTATGTAAACATTCCCTTCGCCTTTCAAGGAAATGGCTGTGTATTAAGTGAATAAAGCAATTCTGAAAATGTGCGAGAGTACATAATTAAAGCTGATATGTGGAATCTGGACGAGATGGTGGAATTAATGATCTCTACACTCCAATTTAGGAGGTGCAATAGGCAATAGCCCTGAATATTACAAAGATAGAGTTAAAAGCCACAAGAGGAAATAAGAAGAGAAAATAAGAGCCACAAGAGAAAATGAAATACGCTCATAGACAGGTACGGGACCCTTATGCTGACAGTTAAATTTTCTTTTGTGGAAATGAGTAAGAAAATCCCAATGTATGAGTGCACTCGGCCGGCTCCACAGAGACCAGCAATCCCTCTGAAGTCGTCTCCAGCTGGAAGCCCAGGCTGTCGCCCGATCGTCTACAGGGTCACAGATAACATGGTGACGGGGTCTGGGGAGGGAGAATGAGTGGGCACGCTGTAGTCCCTGGGGTCACAGCTCCCTGGAGCAGCCCGGCTGAAGGAATCAAGCCCCACTCTGCAACAAGTCAGGAGGGCCAGCCTGCACCTTGCAGCCTGTGCCGTCCCAAGACCCAGTTCCCTCCACTCACCCGCCGGCCCAAACCTCACAGCACAGCTGCGGAGACCTCTGTGCCGCTCACCATGGCTCTTCCAGGGCTTGTGTGGAATTCTTCCACGGCAACCACTCAGCAGGCAGCTGATGAGGAAAGAAAGGACGAGACAACCCTATTTCGTCCACACGGAAGAGTTCACCTCTTTTCTTTCTTGTCACAAACACTTGAACCATTTTTCTCCTATTATGAATACATGAAATATGATCAGTGCACTGAAAAATACTCGTGGCCGTGGGCAGTGCTGACCTGGGGACGGGGACACGGTTACTCGGAGGTCACAGAGCAGAGGACAGAGCCATGTGAGAAGCCGGCCACCTGCCTCTTGCCACACCATCCACCGTGACACTGCACCCAGCAAGGTCCAGTGAGCTTCGAAGCACAGACCAGGACTGATGACAGAAGGACAAACACCTCATTTAGATTTCCACTTTACAGAGAGAGTAGCTATTTCAAATCAACAGGAATTACCTTGGTCTATCTCGAATTCTCAAGGATGTCTTCCTTTGCTCCCCAACTGAAACAATTCAGCTTCAAATAAAAAGTGAAGCGACTTCTTTCCAAGGTTAAATCACAGAAGGAAAATAAAATGATATGGTTTCACCGCTTTAAAAATGCTCTAAAGGTCAGTAATATATTTTTCGAACACTACCAGAAAATTTAACATGCAACTTTAAGTCACCATTAAATCACAGCAGAGGAAGACTTCTTGACTCTGTTCCCAGGCGGTGCGGGGCTGAGAAAGACCGTGGAGAATGAGAGACACTCCCGCCTGAAGCTTCACCTGGGACAGCTTCCTGGGATGATTTCTGGTTCCCCAAAGGGATGTTAGTACCATGTTCAGAATTCCAGGGGGAAAAAACGATGAAACTTAAAGTAAAATTATGAAGATGCAAGAAAAATTTATTTTCTTAACAAGTTCCTGAGAAATCCAACATCCTTCCTTTCCTCCCCAAGGACAGCGTCTGGAAAGCAGGCGGACAGAGCGCACTAGCCCAACTTCCAGCCCTCCCTAATGTCCATACTGCTAACACGGATGCCAAAGAAAGCTACTTCATTGACATAAAGCACAGGACTAGTAGGGAGACTAAACTCTAAAACTCAAAATCATGTATACATTGTCATATTGTTCTTCTCAGCCTGCCGAACAAGATGACACAGACGAGTCGGCTGAGAGAGCAGTAATGTACTTCATCGCAGATTAGGAGGCTGGAAGGCCAAGGTCAAGGCATCACCAGAGCTGGGCTCCTGGGAGGCATCTGTCCTGGGCTTGCACTGACCCTTCAATACAAAGGCCCATTTATGTTCTACAACATAATCTTCCAAGTGGGTAATTTAAAAAGAACACAGACTTGCTTCTTTCAGTTCTGGAGGCTGGAAGGTCAAAGAAAAGTCCCTACTTCTGGGCCATCCATGCCATGAGGCAGAACAGCAAGGGATGGATGTGAGAGAGAGGGACAGAGAAAGACAGTGTTGAACTTGCATTTTAATTGATTCACTCTCGCAATAACGAGCCCCCTGCATCAACAGTGACGTCGTTTCTGGAACGCAAACTGCTGGAGACTGCAGCGATGCTTATAGGTCCCACCTCTTAGCAACAACGCATGGGACAGGGAGCTTCCAGCACAAGGACTCTGGGGCCACATTCAAACCGTGGCACCTCCTTAAAGCCCTGTCTACCCTTCTCCTGTGACAGTCACATGCAGGATTTCAACATAAGAACCTTAGGGGACATACATTAGTCCACAGCAATTCTGAGCAGAACTTGCACAGAGAATATAAAATTCCACAGGTTGGAACTACTTCATCCAAAAGTGTGATTTGTATTGCAGTTTGCAAAAGAAAAAAAGGAAGACTTTTTAAAGAAATACAATTACAATGATCTGAAACGGAACTTTGATGCATCACTGATACATTTGCCCCAACTCTCAGTGGAGTAAGAGTTGTCAAATTTTTTTAAGGAGTCAAATGAAGCCTCAACACAGCTCAGATAGTTTTCCAAGAAACTAGAGTGAACTCTCTGATAAATGCATTGATTATTTTCCAGGAAAATGTAAAAATGAGATTCTCCATCCAAAATAATCCTTTCGTCTAAAAGAGGCTGAGAAAAGACCAAATACAAGCGTGACAGCATTTCATAAAGCAGCTTTGGAAACCACTTTCCACTCTAGGAGTGAACCTAAGAAAAACGTCTTGAAGGCCCAAGGTAGGCAAAGCTTGGTCCAGGGAGTCCTCCCTGTGACCTTGAAAGGTCAAAAACTCATCGAGCTTTCGAGTACAGTGTATGCTGTCAATTCAATGTCTCAGGCTCTGAAAATTTTCTTGACTAGGAAGATACTCTATAATTTCTAGGACCATGTTTGATAAAACACCCCAACCTCCACCCAGCACCACCAAACTGTGACTTCGATACCTGACAACCTATAATTGTAAGGATTTTTTTTCTTTTATGAAACAAAAAGAAATAAAAGAAACAGGATACTCGCAGGATCTCAGATATCTGCCAGCTCAAATACAGACACAGCAGGGAGACTAGAATTCCTGTCAACCCTTCAAAGCAGCAAACAAAGATGAACAGCGACATAAATGAAGAATGGTCAACACTCATGCATTCTCCCTCTCTCTCTCTCTCTCCCTGTCTCTCTCTCTCCCTCTCTCTCTCTATATATATATGTGTGTATGTGTGTATATATACATATGTATTTTATATATATTTTATATATATGATTCCATTTGCTTCAACTCCTAGCAGAGGTAAAACTAACCTATGGTGATATCAGTCAAAATAACAGTTACTCAGCAAGGGAAAAGTAGTTTTAAAAGGGACAGGAAGAAAAATATTGACCTGCTAGAAATTTTTATATTTTGATCTGAGAGGTGGGGTCCTAAAGTGTATATATTTGTAAAAATTCACTGAGCTGTCCACTTAAAAGTTGTGCATGTACTACCATAAGTTATAGCTCAATCAAAAATAAGAAATCTAAGAAAATACCTATATGTGCCTTTAAAAAGGTTCACTTTTGCTTCAAATGACGTTTTATTTTTCCTTTAAAAAGGTGATGACTCTGTTTTATTAGTTTACAGACCACCAATCCTGATAGTTTGAGAGGCACCATTCAAAATACAAACACAGTTTTCAATCAATTAGCAAAGACTCTTTTTAATCTTTTTCTTGTTTCGTACGCACTAGTTCGAGTCACTTCAAGTTCTGAGAAATCTCGTGTCATGGCACGTCTGTATCACTTATCGGAGATGAAACAAAGCTCAATGAACTAGGCCTCGTCCTTGTAAGGAAATCACTATGCTACATGGCGTCTCGGATGCATTTCGTACAAACATCAGGGGTCAAAGAAAAAAGAGAAAAGCCCTTTGCAAAGAGATTTGGGGAGGCTGGAGACAGGTAACACCTCCAAACCGAATGCTCTCTCCCTTTGAAGGCTTCAAAGGAAAGGCAGCAGCCGCTCTGGCTGTCACACACAGGAGCCAACGTTGTAGAATTTCTGATGAACCAGAAGTGGGAAGGGATGAAAAGAAGGGCACTGCCACTTACAAATAAAAATAAACAACAGGAGCTAGATGAAGGACCAAGGGCAAGTATGTCATGAGGACTTGGGGCCTCTGTGGGGACCACGGGAGAGTCGGCTGGGACTTGGGGATGCACGGGAACAGTGGGGCTGCCACATGCGTTGAGGAGGTTGTGCACTGCACAAATGAGCTGGCTCGTTGCCCAGGCAGCAGGCAGGGCAGGGACGGGAGGATGGGCTACAGTTCACAGTCCCTCTCTGAGCCACACTCATGCCCAGCCACAGTCACCTTGGTGGGTGGTCCCGTGTGTCTGACTGTCACTCACAAGACAGGTGCCCCTGAGAGTTCACAGGACGTCCATCCATCACAAAGCACGGCCCAATGCGCGTCACAGTGCCAAAGCTGAGGAACTCCATTCACCTTGAGACACATCCCGAGGGCCAGACCCAGGAGATGCGGCTCCCAGAGGGACTGGCACTGACTCAGAGGACTTACAGAGCCAGGCTAAGCCCCCCGACGTGTCCTTGTCCTGTATCTCTCGCCCTTTCGCTTTCTCCCCATCTCTTCTTGTTTTCCCTCATTGAAATTTCCAGAAACAGAATCCACTCACTCCAAAAGGGGGCAGCTACTTTTACCCTCCTGGCTCCTTCACCCCTCCACTCTTCCCCCAGTGGTGCCAGGTCAGGCGAACAGTCCGCCACCTGCCACAGCCACCCTCCTGCTTCCCCTGGTGAAAAGGTCGCCACCCTGGCCACCTGTTCTCGCCGAGCTGGAGATGAGACCAGGACACAGTCCCTCCACTTTAGGAATCAGACTCTGGAAGGAGACACGCATGTCACATGGTCCCTGTGACACGGCTTGATTCCCTTTGGCAAGTCAGAACTGCTTCGTTTATAAACAGGAGCAGCCGGGGAAGAAGACAGAGGGATCATCTTCAAGAAGCCAGCATGAGGAGGGAACAGCGCGACATCATTTCCCACCTGTCGGCTTTTGAACACGGAATCGGGATACATGAAGAACGGAATGTCGAGGGGCAGCCACAGCACAGTGCGGTACGTCCATGTGCACGCATCCCAGCAGTGCTGGGATCCCAAGGACAGCGTAAGTGGGAAGCTTTGTGTCCTCCGTCAAGCACACAGGCGAACAAGCACGCACAGCTGTGCCGGAAGCAGGCACCCTGGAATCCCAGGCACTGCACGTCTTTATCACCTGCTTCCGGGAGACGCTTGCTTTATGTCTACCACCCGAGGCAAATCAGCCCGGCTGAATGCACCACGCTTCCTTCCTCCACTAAGGACACACTATGCCCGAATGTGGACAGCATCCCACATTTTTGTCTTAATTACAGCTCCTGAAGCACAGTCCACTAATACGTACCAGCTTGAGGAATGACACGCACGAAACCTGAAGAGGGAAAAGCAGAACCCACTGGCCAGCTGTTTTTGGTACCCCAGAACTGCATCGCAGGAGGGTTCAGGGCCGCTGACTCCGAGCCCCGGGATGAGGTGTTTACTACAGAGAGGAAGAGGGCAAGCAGGCCGGAGGGAACGGGCGGCACGGAGCTGCAGGGCGAGCCAGGGCAGCTTCGCTCTCACTGAGCTGCCCAGAGCACGCTCCAGGCCTGAGGTGCCCACCCCATGCCTCAGACCGGGCATGAGGCCGCCCCAGGAGTTGGAGCCAGGCAAGGGGGCTCTGCAGCTGCTGTGACCTCTGAGGGGCTGACACAGGGCATCGTGCGTGGCTGTTCCAGCACCCACTGGGGATAAGAGTGCTTTGCTGCAGGGATCTCGATGGCCACTGTGTCGCCACGGCAGCGCCCACCACACCCGCTCAACCAGACCTCCGGGTAGCAGCATGTAGACATCTTCATGCCTTAAAACGCTGCAATGATCGAGTGAGGTCATACTGGCTCTTTATTTTTCTTTCTTTCCTTCATTCCTTCTTTTTATCTGATACTGGGAATTGAACCCAGGGCTTCCTACACTGAGCTACATCTCCATCCGTTTTTATTTGTTTTACTTTGAGACAGGGACTCATTAAGTTGCTGAGTTGCCTAGGGTTGTGATCTTCCTGCTTCAGCCTCCCCGAATGCTGGGATTACAGGCATGCACCACTGCCCTGGCCCTTTCTGCCCACCTGCTGTTCATTCGGCCAGGGGTTACTAGCAGACTCTGTGTGCTGGGGACTATGTGAGGCACAGCTGTCTGTGGAGACTTTACTCAGTGGCCACTGTCTACTGTCCCCATATCCCTGATACTCTCGGGCTGCCATCACCCAACACCACAGACTGGGCTTCCCCTCCGCCATGCTGCAGACCGAAAGTGGCTTGGAGATGCCACCTTCTCACCATACCCTTGTATGGGGGAGAAGAGAGGATGAAGCCTCCAGTTTCCTTCCCATGAGGGAGCCCTGGAGCCTGCCCTTGGCTCCTGCACTGCCCAACTCAGGATTGAGCTTTTCTTTCTTTTTTTTGTTTTGTGCCGGGGGTTGAACTCAGGGTCTTATGCTTGCTAGGCAAGTGCTCTACCACTAAAGTAAATCCCCAGCCCTTAATTTTTTTTTGATGCTTGAAATTTTCTGATTCTTTCCATTTCCTTAACTGTTATTTCCTCTTAAGAAGCTTGTTCCATTAAAAGTTTTGACACAAATCAGTGAACCCGTCAGCTCAAGTGGGCCCTGAGCAGCACACGTTGCTAATCTCAGTTTCTCTATGTGAGTCAGCTTTGTGTTGCTGGACAAAACACCTGGCACACGATGCTAACACAAAGAGAACTGATCTGGGCTGATGGTTTCAGACGTCTCAGTCCATGGTCGACTGCCTCCACGGCAGGAACAGCACAGCAGAAGAACACAGTGAAGGGACGTGCTCAACTCATGGTGGCCAAGAAGCAGAGGGGGATTGAAAGAGCCAGAGAAGGGGCCAGGGCCGGATGCTGTCCCGTGACCTCCAGACACACGGCAGCATGCTTACTCACTTCCTAGGCACACAAGAAGCCAATCAAGAAGGCAACCGACAGGGGCCATCAGGTCCATCTCTGTCACAGCGACGCCAGCAGACTTCCTGCTTTCCGCCCTGACTGCTGGCGGAAGACTGAGGATGAGGGGCCCCCAGGCAGACCCAGGGCTCTGCAGGCCGAGGGGTCTGTGGGACAAATTGCATTCCAGTCTCAAATACAGACTTTGCTCCTGGCCGGGCAAACCAAAATGTTGGTGTAAATACAACTGCTCCCAGCACTGCAGTCCAACTTCCTGTCTCATAGAAGAAGCAGTTATTTACAAAAGACCCAGAAGAACACCTAGGAGACTTTATCTGTTCAAAGAACAAATTGGTACTCAAAAGAATTTAACAGTTTTGTGCCCCGCCTTAGCCATGGAGACAAACGTTAATAATGTGAAGAAATGAGGTGTGAGGATACATTTGGGTGTCCTGGTGCTCAGCATGAACCGTGCTTTGGGAGCAACATCATTCCCAGACCACACCATCACAGAGATCTCGCTGCAGAAAAGTGGCACAGAGGATTTTGGAAGAACTGAGGGGGGTTTTATTTGTTCGTAATTATGGGGTGAGGTGTGATAACTCAATACCTGTAGGTCTTGTGTAATATTTAAATGGGGGTAAATATCTATAATCCCCTTTCATAGTGAAGACAAATCTTTTCTTCTAGTTTCATTGAAGCCTGTCAGTCCATTATTGTTCTCTGTAGCACAGCAGGAGTCAGTCCTGCCCTAAATCTGCAAGGCAGCCACCCCACTGATCAGCCTCTCCCCGCCCCACCCCCACTCTGCCGCCAGTGACCACTGCTCTCCTTAAAAGTGAGCTGTAAGGTGAGATTTCCATCGCAAAAGTCCAGGTCGGACCAGCGCTCCCATCCGAGTCTCTGAAGATGCGCAGCTCGCTGGGCATTTCCGTCACATTCCTTCGTCCTGGCTTTGTCTCCTCAGCACATCAAGTTTTTTCTCTAATTATATTGATTTTAGCAAACTTCAGTGTCCATCTGAGCTGATTTTCAAATATGAGTAGCAAAAGCTTTCAATGAGAGAGAAGAATAAATGTGTTGTGCATCATGAAGACGCATTATTCCCTCAAACTTTCTACAGGAGAAAAACGTGCGTCATAAGGAAAGCGAAATCCGCTGATGAAATGATGGGACCTGAAAATGAACAGCCACTTCACTTCCCGGCAATCACCGTTAGGCCCTTCACTGTTCATTATTCTTCGTGCCTCAAAACTAGGTAAAAATCAAGGGTTGAATCTATATTTACAATTTCAAGTTTATGTCGCGCGGTGATCAGGTGACAAATCAAAAACTAAGTGGTGTTTTAAAATCAAACTATCGAGTGCCTTCATCAGCAGCAAGAGCAGCCGCCGAGCTCCTCCAAGACGCCATGTCCTCTGCACAAACAGAACGCGTTTGGGCGTGTGCTCTGCCGCCCAGCTCTCGCCTGCCCCCGCGCTTGTCTGGGTGTGAGCGGTGAGTCCCCAGGCAGGACCTGCTCCGGGGCTGCAGACCCATCTTCTCAGGGCAGCACCACGCAGCCCCTTCCCCTGCCCCGCATCTGTGCGTTCCTTCCTTCACTCACTTTAAAACAGGCAGCAAACACGAGTGGGAACCTCTGCTGCCCGCTGGCCAGCAGCCCCGACAGTCCATGGAGCAGGCACAGCTCCGGCCTGCTGAGCTGGGTGCGCGCAGCTCCTGTCTGACCCACTTGGTTTCTGTCCATGATGTCCTCGTTCTGTTGGAGCAGCCGTGGAGCAGCTGTGGAAATCGGCTTCTTCCCCTCCTGCTGTGTCCCAGAGGTGGCCAAAGGCCAAGCAGCTGCCCCTCAGGGCCACCCCACCCCCAGCCGCCTTTCCAGACACCTTCGCAGAGAATCCCTCTCTGGTGTCCTGCTTCTTATCTCCCTGCCCAACTTTAAAGTCACGTTGACTGCTGCAGAAGGGGAAGCATTACAGTCTCTAGAAACTGTCCCTGGCTCTCCCACTGCCTCCTCTGCACACGAGTCCTGGAGACTCTTGCAGCCCTTCTCCACGTTGGGTGAAAGTGGACTGCTTTATACCTGGACAACAGTTACGTCTGTGTCGACAGCACCGCTCTGGCCATGATCCCGAGGCGCCCCAGCCCTCCATGACCGCGGGAGGCAAGAGTCCTCCTGTTGGTGAGAGCTGGGCACTGTACCCACGGGGTGTTCAGCAGGACCTCCCGACCCTCAGCAGACTGCTTCGGCCCCAGTTTCCCTGCCGTTTGTGAAACCAAAATAACACAGCCAACCCCACAAAGAGTTCTTCTCTCTCACAGATGTGCCAGGAGGTGCTGTCGACCAGAGAAAGGGAGAGGTGATGATCAGTCTCTCATAAAATGCTGTCAGAATCTCCCCTGCTGGAAAGGGAGGAGAGTGATCTCCAAGCTCCCGCACCGAGAGCAGCCAGGATTGGCCAGCAAAGCCTCGTGTGTGACTGTAGAATGAGCACTGCCTCAGGACACTAAGTATTACTGCTTTGCTACATTTCTTAGATTAAAATACAGTAAAATAATTTATCACCCAAAAACAAATGACGTCCAACAAGAGACAAAATGAAATAGAAATGCTGCGAGGAAAAGCAAGCTTTGACCAGTGCCTGATGCTAGGGCACTTAATTAATTGTGTTCTTTAAAGGATAAGAAAATCATCTAAAAAGTGAAACATGCCCAGAAGTTCTCAGAGTGATGTTCCAGCAATTGGCATAGCATGTTGAAATATCCTTCCTCCTCCTGCATGCAACCCAGCTAGTAGAAGGTGTTTATGATCCAGAAGCACAATCTACTCAGCTTCCATTGTCTTACTTCCTGTGTCTGGAGAAAGAGGAATTGGCCAGTCATCTTTAATATATTTCACATTACTTTTGAGGAAAAAAAAAACACTGATAAGTCATACTCCCTACATATACGCAGCTGTTCCTTATATATTGAACTATCCAAAAAAATCTTACCTACCTCTCAAAACCATGCGTAAAACCCAGACCAGTCATTTCAGCTGTAGCAGATGTCAAAATTCCATGTGCATTCGAGTTGGGAATCTGAAGCAAAATGTGCTGCTACATTTGGGGTCAGGAATATCCCCGAAAGCCCATGTTTCCAAGGCTCGTCCCCAGCTGGATGCTGCTGGGAGCTGGTGGAACCATGAAGAGGTGGTGGGGACACTTTTGTGTTCTCAAAGAGGACTGTGGAACTCTGGTCTCTTCTTTGTTGGCTCTCTGCCCCAAGGTGTGTTTCCAGCATGCTCCGCCACCTCACTGGAAGCAACAGGGCCGACCATTCATGAATGGGAACCTCTAGTCTTCCAGCCAGAACAAACTGCTTTCTTTCTAAGTTGATTATCTCAGGTATTTGGTATAGCAGCAGAAAGCTAACACAAGTAGGTATCAAGCAGTGTGAAGAGCAATGAAATTCACAGAGACTACAGAAGCAAGAAAGTGCATTTCTCACCTTAAAGGGATTCAAGTACAATTTAAAAATAAAAAAGGTGATACAGAAAAAAAATTACACCTGAGTGTGTTGAGACAGCCCACCACACACCAATTTGTAAATTCTCAGACACATTAAAGAGTCAAAATTTTACCCAAAAAAGATAATGTTTGTTTGTGAACAAATATTTTAGCACATGTAGAATGGCAATATATTTCACTTTTAGATGATAAATAAAAGGGTTACATAAATATCCAATACAACATTTATTGTTTGGTAAAAAGCTTGGTATTTCAACAAACAAAAATATTCCCTAATAAAATTTTACACATTTTCTTCAGTACATTCTAATTGCACTTTTACTTGTGAAAGGCAGCTGATAAGTAGGTTTTGTTCAAATACACAAATTAGGAAGAAAACATAAATACTAATAGACACACAAATTAATAAGTGAAGAAATCTAATTCAAATTAGGTAAAACTGGTACACTGAACCAGAACAATTCGTGTTAGGGAAGTGTGGCCCTTCCTCCTCAGCTCTCCTGGTCCCACTGGCCTTCACTCCCCTTGGGGTGCTCTTTTGCCCAGTCTGGCCAGTAAGCTCTGCTGAGTCCAAACTCCATTCCTAGAGCGCCTGGTCCAAGATTCAATCAAAACACCAGGGGGAGGGGAGCACACATCCTCACACATCCTCAGGCCGCAGTCCTCAAAGGTCTGGCTTCATCCTGGCTGAAGGCGGGCTGGGAAGGAAAGCAGCTAGCTGGAGACATCATGCTCTGGAAAAGAAGATGGTGGGTCAGTGTCCCCACAGGTCTGACGAGAGACAACAGGCACTGCTTCCTCATGGAGTTTTGACACCTGTCAGGCATTCCTATGGGGTGCCCTTCCCTGTGGTTCTCAGCTGGGGCTGAGGCGAGTCTCAGGGCCTTTCTAGAGCTGAAGCTCAGAGCATCCCTGCACCACGCCCCTCACCACTGAGGGCTTGTGCTGAGTAACTAGTGGGATCTCTGAGCCTCCCCAAACAGATACAGCGGGAATCAACCACCGTGCCCACAGTGAGCTCTCCCAGGTCCTAACCTGGCTGGAGGGAGGCCATGAGCATCCTCTTCTCACTAGACACCATCCTTCGGCGGTATTATCAGAAGAAGCACCCCACACAAGGGACCTCACTCATCTCTCTTTGGAACGCAGCTTAGAACACGCCCTCTTCTAATACACCTGGAAGCAACTATTTCTGGGCTTTATGCCCATTCCAAAGGTCCACTGTTCCAGTGTTGGTAATATATATATATATATTTATATATATATATATTTCTGCAAACAACTTACTTCAAAAATTAATCTATTTAGGCAACAAACCTTCATTATCTCATGGTCTCTGGGGTCAGGAATTGAAACAGAGATTCTCAGAAAAATCCAGGTGAGTTGGGTAGGAATGTCTGCTTTTTAAGGACCTCAGGAACCTCCAAATAATAAACTGAACATGGAAGTGTCTTTTTGTACTTTTTGTTAGTAAACCTGGAAATTTTGTAGTATGGCCAGAGACCTAAATACTTCTGATATCAGTGTTCTTACTGGAAAATGGACTCTGTATTTTAAAAATTATAACAACTCTGGTTATGTGATTCTACAGAATTTCAGCTGGAATTCAAATACATATAGAAAATACAAGGTTATTGTGAATCAACCCAGCCTCATGACCTAAAATTTGTTGGGAAATAATCATGTGAAAATTCCCAGTTGTGTCTGGAGTTTCTCAGTTTCCAGGAAAGGGCAGAATGGAAGAGAGGCAAGGGTGTGTTTTAGCCACACAGTCCTGCAAACGTCATTCCAGGGGAACAAAATGCTTTTTCCTTGCTGTCTACAAGGGTTTGTCTGCCGAGAAGCTCAAAATGAGACAGTATTCTCATTCATTGGACATCTAGGGTATTTTAGTGTTTCATAGTGGATCTGATAAGATTGAACTGAAGTACAAGTGTTTATTACGTTTTATTACTGGACTTATCGTAGTCAATTTGAGCCAGAACGTCCAGCTGGACTGAGCTGATGTGGTTCTGGGCGTAGAGGATCCACCTGAGGATTGTTGCTGATGCAACATAAAGCAGAAATTGGAGCAGAAGTTAGTTGGCGGGCTGTTTCCCAGGAGAAGCTCTGCTGCGGCTGGTTCTCCTGAAAGGAACTCAGCTGTTCTCATCAAGGAAGGAGCTTGGGGCCTTGCTGTCATCGAGGATGGCTGCTGTTATTTCAGGGGAGCTCTGGTCTTCATCTCTGCTGCAAGCATTGTGTCCTGGTTCCAGTAAAGATTTCTTCAGCCATCATCTGCAGACATGGACGTCCATGGGACAGCGCTGTGGGCTCCCAGCCCTTACTGGATCTTTCAGGTCTCCAGTGTCTAGATAGACACTTAGCATCCTTCCTGTATTTGACCTGTGGGTGAATGCTGTGACTTATAAATGTCCTGTATCAAATATTCTCTCTCACAAACCACTGACTGTAGAAAAGCTAACTAAGACAATTACTTTATATATTTTATTCTACTAAGCAAATTTCAGGAGTTACAAATAACACGTTAAAAATTTTTAAAATGCAAATATGAATTAATATCTTTCTCCCTTTAGAACACTGTACCATCATGGTAAGTACTTAAAAGTGTCCATCACAGGCACCCCCACATCCCATCCCCAGACCCTGAGCAGACCTTTATGAACAGTCATTTCTCAGCATGCCGAATGGTTTGAAGACCCCCAGAGAATCACTAACTCTGTGCACGCTTATGGTATAGTGCTCCCACGTAACTGTGACAGCCTCCTGTGCACTTGGAATCATTGCCAGGTCACTTGCAGCACCTAACACAACGCAAACGCTACGTGGATATTTGCTGTACTGCGTTGTTCAGGGAAATGAGATGCAATAAGGAGAAGAGTGCAACGCTTGCTGCAGATGCATGTTTTCAAATATCTTTGATCTGCAGTGTGAATCCTCGATGCGATGCAGAGCCCATGGATACAGAGGAGTGGCAGTGCCGTAGTCTTTCAGGAAATGAAGAGACCCATAAGAACCCTTGACTGTTCCAAGGCACTCTGCAGGTTTCACAGAAAACAGTAAAAATAATGATCATGACTTACGGAGTATCTATAGGAGTCTTCACGCCAGTGAAACAAGTTGTATGTGGTGCCATTTCCACAAGAGACTCAGAAGTTGGCCAGCGTAAGAGGAAATAGCAGAACCGGCAACTGAACCCGGGCTCTTGAACTGCCGACAACATCCGGTGCCTCTCCACTGCAACGAATGAGAAAACAAGGTCAGAGAAACAAACCATCGCTAAAACGACCAAGTCAAAGTAAAGTCTGCAACACTAAAAACATAAGGACAACTTCTGTCCTACCAAGGGAGTGTTAAATCGGCACCCCTGCTCTTTCCACCTAGAACACACTGGCACATGTTTCCCTCGATGCTTTCATGTTCTGTTTATTTTTATTTTAATGTCTGTCATTCTGGCTTGCAGCCAAAGTCATTTTGCTTAGCCAAGGATTAGTTCATCCTTGTACTGTGTGCCAGGGACCAATGATAAATTCACAAAAATTTTGCAAGAAATTGCCTATTTCCATGCCTCACATTTTCACAGGAATAGTTAAGCTCGACCCAAGTGGCCTCAGTTCTCCCCTTGGCCATACTGAACAGTGAGCCGTCTTCTTTCTGCTCTTGACCCCAGACCCCTTTTCCTTAGCACACTGACTTTAGAAAACTTGCCATTTTAATCTCTTTCTCGGCCCCTTTGAGATATAAATCTTCTTCCAGCCTCTGGGCAGTTTTACAACCCAAGCTCACCTTTCTCCAGGACCTGAGAGTCACCCTTTGAAATCTCCTCATCCAGAGAGGGGAGGGGAGGTCTGTGATAGGGAGGAATCTAACCAGAGTAAGTGTCAGTCAGCCTGCAGATGGCCCAGTCATGCTGCTCAGCCTACCCACTGCTCTGGGTACCTTCTAGCT
>PVJO010023438.1:0-24751 GCA_004026905.1 Hystrix cristata | reverse complement strand
TAGATTTTGTTTTTAGAAAGATGATCTAATTCTAATAAATGTCCGTGCCCACCTTTGTGCATATTTAGAAAATGTTTAAAAATTGTTTTTCCCAATTCTGTTTTCATTGCTTTTAAAAGACACACGTTTGTAAGGAGGAAGATGAAAGTGCTATGTCAAGTTGACCTTGTACAGGCAGAGGAATATGAGCAAAAGGAAGAAGAGAGAACAGAGACACCTTTCTCATCTTTTTATCTTTTGGAAATGCAGTATTACCGTACAAACTGTTCAACTAAGAGTCAGGTTTCCAAATTCAAACAATTCAATATTAAATGTTCAATGTATATTAGCATATTAAATCGTCTGAACAAAACCCTGTGAAGACATTTTTAAAAATTTAGCAAAGCAGTTGACCTGTGACCACTCTGTAAAACACTCATGTGACACCGTAGAAACCCCCTAACTCGGAACCTTTCCCTACAAGTACCGACACCCTCTCTCCACATCTCACGCAGCCTGATTTCACACTCTGTTCTTTCTGCCCGTTGACTGCCAGGCCCGTGGAGTGGCCTCCGTGGCCTAACATGCACAGTACCGTGCTGCACACCACACTGAGCTGCCTGTAGGCTTTAGACAGTGCTGTGAGCACACCTCAGCCAAAGGCTGCCCTGGCGTGGATTGGACACCACTGTAAGGTGCAAATGCCCTGCAATCTGAAAGTGGTTAAAAGCTTAGAGGCTAGAGAAGTGGACCGGGACATCCAATCTTTTCTATTTGTTTCAACTTCAATGGGAAACATGAAAAGTATTTCTATATATGTACAATATACATACGTGAGCTCCACTTCACCAACTATCAACTTCTCCACTTCTAGCAAGTTCTGTACTATGACTCAGGGTCTCCTCCTGCAAGACAAGAATGACACTCAGGCCTCAGAGGTTCAGATGAGGCTTTGGGCTTTGATATTAGTACAGTGTTTCCAGAGAGTCAATGGATTATAAGAGTAGGAGCTATAATTAATTTTTTCTTATTTGAATTACACAAAGATGTGATTTCATATAAATGATTAAATGATACATACCACTGCTTTTATATGCCAGGTTTTGATTTTTTTAATTTATTTACATGTATTTAGTATCTCACAATTCCATGAGTCCAGACACAGGCACATCTTTTCTAGGTCTCCTCCAAGTCTGCCATAAAGGAGGTGCTAGCAGGAGACCCTCAGTGCTAGGCTCCTGCATTGCTGGCAGACTGAGGCACTGGTCAGTTAGAAGCCACCGCAGCTGCTTGCCCACATGGTGCACTTCTCATGGCAGGAGACCTCAGTAAAGCCAACACGACAGAGGCAACAACAAGACTCTTCTCACAAAATGTAAGTTAGAAGTTGAGAGCGACACAATCATGAAAGTGACCTCCCAGCATCTTTCCAAGATGCTGGTGGTGAGAAGCAAGTTAAAGCTCATTCTGTACTATCAGAGGGGATTAAACAAAGTATGAATATCCAGAAAGCAGGATAATTCGGGACCCTCTTAGAATCTGTCACTGATGAGATCAAATCACACGCCTGGGTTTTACTTGTATTTTTTCCCCTTTTTTCACTGTCTTCCTCCCCGCTTTCTCTTTTCACCCCTCTCTACCTACAACATCTTCATTTCTATTCTCTGGTGATCCATTTAATTTCACTGGTTTGTAGAACATCACATTTTTCTTCAATCAAACATACACAGATAGGGGCTGGGGATTTAGCTCAGTGATTAGAGTGCTTGCCTTGTAAGCACAAGGGCCTGAGTTCGATCCCCGGCACCACACACACACACACACACACACACAAAAAAAAAAACATACACAGATAGATAGATAGATAGATAGATAGGAATATATTTCATTTAAAAATGAGATCATATTATACCACCCTTTTGTATCCTTATTTTACACGCAAAACATCATGAAAATTGCCCCACATTAATGATATTCTACTAAGTTGCATAATGTTCTGTGATATTCAAAATAACTATTCCTCTACTGATTGAAATTCAATTAACTTTGAGATTTTTTGCTTTTTTTGGGGGGGGGTGCTGGGGATCGAACTCAGGCCCTTGCACCTGCTAGGCAAGTTCTCTACTGTTTAAACTGAATTCCCAGCCCCTAGCTTTGAGATTTTTTGGCAAAAACAAAAAACTAAGAAAACAATGTGATAAAAATCCTTGTACACATATTCCGACCTACTGACGCGTTTGTTTCTCTGGGATAGGGTCCCACGGTGGAATGTCTGGGTCAAAGGATATTTTTAATTTAATAGATACTGCCAGACTGCTTTCCAAAAGAGCTATAATACTGCAGATTTCCATATGCGGTATATTAAAACGCCCCTTTCCTCTGTATCCCCGCCAGCAATAGGTGAATAGGTGTTACTGATCTGCTCTAGGCTTGCCAGTCTGATGGGCATAAAGGGATAGCGCATTACTTTCATTTGCACTCACTGATGATTGGTGAGGTTGAGTATTTTAATGTTTGTTGGCTGTTTGGAATTGCCTTTCTGTGCGTTGCTCCTTTATAATCTTTGCTAATATTTCCATTGAGATGTTGGAAAGGGCTCTTTATATAAAATAGATGTTAACTCATATCATTTCTATTTTCCACCATATCCCTCATTGCTTTCTACTCACTTTATTTATAGAATCTTTTCACATACAAAGATTTTACATTTTCTAATTATCCATAAATTATGTGTTTTTGCTCTACACTAATCCTAATACATTGAGTGTCCTAAATATTCCTTTCCTCTTGTTTCATTCCTTATTTTTTAATTTAATCTTTAACCTTATAATCTTATTTTGTGTTTTGTGTAAGATAGGAATCGACTGTATTTTCTTCTGCAGAGATAGTCAATTATACCAGTTCTACTTAATAAATGTTTATGTCTTCCTACTGATTCAAATACAGTATTGCTAGCAGTGTATATTAAGTTTTTTTTCCTTAGATACAGTTCAGGAATTTCTAGGGTATTTTATTAAGCTATATGTCTATTTATGTGTCAATATTATGGTGAAATGATTTGAATGGCTATTTTGAAGGATCTTTTATGTAAGTCAGTTTCTCCCTTTCGGTTTTCTGATTACCTTTTTTGGCATTTTACATCTTCATCAAATCTTAGGATAATTTTATCTAGCTTCAAAAGGGAACATATATTGTGAATGATATTAATTTAAATGATACATCAATTTCAGAATAACTGACTTTTTAATGAAATTTATCAACTATTGCATGTTTTTTGTTCAGATTCTGTTATACTTTTAAAGATAATTTTGTAGAAATTTTACTTATAAAAATTTGTAATACTTTTTGGTGATTATTTCTAAGATTTTTTGAACCGTTTTTGCCATTGAGAGTATAAATTTGGTTCTACTGCAATTTCTAGTGCTTATAATTATATTAGCAAAAAGCTTTTCATGTTTTATCATGTACCAAAACACCTTATCAAATTCTCTTATTAATTGAAGGAGAAAGATTTTGTTTTAATTACAAGATTTGGGCTTTCTATGTATAAGTAATTTTACCTACAATAAAAATATTTATGACTTTTCCTTATATTTATATTATTTTAAGTTCTGTTCTTATTGCATTTCTAGAACTTCCAAGAAAACATCAACTGATCTTTACACTTCATCCAAGCTGAAATGGTTTCAAAAGGATTAGTGATTGAATTTCACATTGATTGTTGATTATTGGTAAATTTAACTAATATATTTTACTCTTATGTTATTAGGCTATTGATTTTGTCATTTAAGTTCCTGGAAGAAAATCCTATTTCATGAAATCTATTAGTCAATATTTTATTTAGGTTTTTTTTTTTGCATGTATTTCTACTACAAGTAGTCTTGATTTTCTTTATCTGATAATCATTTACCTTAATAAGAGAGCTTTAGTTAGATACAACTTATATAGTACAAAATTAACCCCTTTTAAGTATATACAGTAATTCCATGACTTTTAGTAAATTTTCAATTGTACAATCATCACCACAAACCAATTTTAGAACATTTCCATCACTTAGTAATTCCTTGTACCCATGTGGAGAAAATTTTTGTTCCCACACCCAACTCCAAGCAAAATCTAATCCTTTTTTGTCTATAGATTTGTTTTCTATGAAGATTTTATATAAATAAACTGTAGATCATATACTCTTTTTGTCTTGCTTTTTCATTTCACATATTTTTGAAGTCATACATTTTGTAGTATATATTATTACTTCATTCTTTTTACTGTGGAATTCATTTGCTTTTAATATTTTATTTTGGAAATTAAAGTCTTAATTCAAAATGATTTGGGAAATTTTAAAAATGCTTTCAGCGGTATATAACAGTTTTATTATATTGAAATTATATTTCTCTAAAAGGATAAGAATTTAGCTAGGAAGCCATTGGTGAGTTTTTCGATGTTAAATATGCAACTTTTTTTCCTTAGCTTCTATAGTAATTGACCAGTTTGTTTCCATTTTTTCCTGGGTCAATTTTAATAATTTATAGTTTGCTAGCAAATAAAACATGTTTTCTAGGACTTCAAACGTTTGTCATGTACTGTCTTATCTTTTTAATCTTTCCTTTACCTGTGTATTTCTAATAACATTTCTTTCCAATCCTCAATCTTGTATTTCATTTTATTTCTTCTTTCTTCTTTTCTTCCTCTTCTTCAAACTTGGCCTGCTTTTCTTTTTCGGTTTCTTCTTTGGCTCATGAAGTATTTTAAGATATTTTCAACAACAGCTTTTAAACATCCACAATCTTTCTACTAGTTTCAAAATTCACTTCCGTCTTTTTTCTGTATTAAAACATAAAAATGTATGTATTTTGGAGTACAATGTCATGACTTACTACATGAACACATTGTATAATATTCAAACTAGGATAAGCATATCTATCTCACCATTTTTTTTTAATGGTGAGAAATTTCAAAGTCTTTCCTTCTAGTTTTGTAAAAATATATACAGTATGATGTCATTATCTATAGCTACTCTACTGGGTGACAGAATACCAGAACTTATTTCTCTTATTTAGCTATAATGTACTGCCTATTCAGGAAACTTTCCCCTTCTCCTTGTCCCGCTATGTTCCTACCTCTAGTGACCACCATCCTATTCTCATCTTCTATGTGACCAACTTTTTTAGGTTCCACATATGAGTGTGATCATGATGTATTTTCCATTTGCTCTCCAATATTTTTCCTTCCTAGTCTGTTGTGGGTTTTTTTTTTTTTTTGGTATTGTTTGCTGTTCTTTTTTCTCAAATCATGAGATGAATAATATCTACTACTTTTGTTTTCCTTGTATTCACAAATCCATCAAATATAAATTATGCACTATGCTAAGTTTTATATTTTTGTTATTAGTCCTTTCATTGCTTTCTGGGTAGACTTATATATTTAGCTGTTATGTTATTTAGTACATGATATGAAAGCAATATCTTACAATAGTAGTATCTTCTACATTAGCTGACTATCATAACCCTATCTTTGTTTTTTCTTAATCTTTTTTGATTGGGGGTAGTACTAAGGATTGAATCTAGGGCGTTTACACCAAGCTACATCCCCAGACTTGCACATTTGTCTCTCTCTCTCTCTCTCTCTGTATCTATCTATCTATCTATCTACCTACCTACCTACCTACCTACCTATCTATCTTAGAGACAGGATCTAAGTGGCCAAGTTGCCTAGGCTGGGCTCACATTTGCAATTCTTTTGCCTCAGTCTCTCAGAGTACTCAGGTATCTCAATACACCCAACTTGTTTATCTTAGATTCTACGCTGACTAAATTTTTATGGCCACTTATGTCCTCAATTATGCTCTCATTTGTCTAATTACTTTATTTTTTATTCTTAACCTTTAAAAACACCCTAAATGCACCTTTTTGATGAAAAAATAAGTCTTTTTAACCACATTTTACTCTATCAACCACTTCCTTCTAACGAAGAATTGAATCCATCCCCAAATATGTATATTAATTTTATTCTTTCCATCTTTATATATATTACTTAAAGTCTGTAGTGATTGCATTTTATTCCTTTTTTACCAGTTTGTCAGAGTTGATATTCATTGATTTCTTGATGTTTCAATTTGGAAATTTTTGCACATTTTCCCTATTCTTACTGATATCTTTCTTTTTCTGAGGCTTATAGCCAGTCTCTACTTACTGATAAGACTCTAAGTCTTTTCCATACCAAATATTTTATTAGTTACCACTCCCTCACCCTTTTGGTGTGAGATCTTAGAACACCTTCCTCTTCCCTTTTTCCTTTTCTCTGATACCTGTCCAGCCTCCTCTCAGATTTCATCACTAGCATGCTTTTTTCACTCTCTTCCAACTCTGACTTCACGGAGCTAATTAACTATGCTCAGGTGTAAGTTATTGCAGTTTTCCTCACAGACGCTCCTTCTACCATAATACAACATACTAGAGCTCTATTTCACATGACCAGAGAACCTGCCATGATCCATTTACATACGCATGTGAAAACCAAGGTTCGTTGCTCACCATACATTCCTCTCTTCCCCCATTTCTCCAGCCTTGAGATCTCTATTCTGATGTAACTGTTTGTTGTAGTTGGCCATTGCGTATTTTCTTTTGATGGATACATGGTCTAATCTGTGACTCCTAATGTCTGTGTGACTGTATTTCTTAATTCAGACAGATGACTAACAACTTGCTTGGACATTGGGTAGTTCAATTCTATTCAGCTCTTTCTCTCAGTACTCATCCGACATCCTTCTCTCATGTTTGTCTTCAGTCTTACAGAAAATAAGAGTGATGATAGTGTGATTTTCTATTTTAGATAATGTTATAGACTAAATTGTATACCACATCAAAGGTATAGGTCGAAGTCCTTATCCCAATGTGACCATAATTAGAAATAGGGCCTTTAAGAGATACTTAATGTCAATGAGGTCACACGACTGTGGCCATAATCCAGTAGAACTGGTGTCCTTAAAAGAAAAGGACAACACAGCAGAGATCTCCCTCTCAACTGGTGCATAAAGAGGAAAGAGTGTGTGAGGACACAGCATGAGAGTAGTTGCCTGCAAACCAAGAAGAGCGGCCCCACTAGGCACTAACTCTCCTGACACCTTAGTTGTGGACAGCCAGCTGCCAGAAAAATATTTGCATTATTTAACCCATCCAGTCTGTAGTGTTCTGTTAAGACAGCCTCTCTTCTTTTCATGTGAAAGCTTGTAAGATTTTCCTTTAGGACTGAAGCACTAGAATTTTATCAGGATGGACCTAAGTGTGTGTCCCTTCTCATCAAATCCAACTCAAAATTTATCATCTTCATCTGCAGATATATCCCCTGCCCTTATCCCTAAGAGAAATTTTATTAACCACTTATTGCCTCTCTTCCATTTTTCCTTTTTCCTCTTGAAATCCTATATCAGAATTTTTGGTGCAGGAGATTTATTCTCCATTTCTCTTACCTATTGTCTAAAGTTTTTCATCTCTTGTGATTTCAGATGCTTCTTCTTGCCACTATTCCAGTGGATGGATTTGGGTCTTAGCAATGACTATTGGATGTGCCTCTCCATTAATTCATTCATCTATCATCTATCGATGTATCTACCTATGTATCTCTATCTACCTATTTTTTATTTACTTTTACTTCAGAAATCTTACTATATGGAATCTAGAAAATGTTTCTGAGTATTGTGCTAGAATCTATTTACTGTGTTTGTTATGCAAGAAATTCTCTTACTTGCCAGTTTTCTGCCGTGTTAAAGAGTTTACACAACTGAAACCCTAATACTCTCATATCCCTTCCTCAAAAATGTGTAGTGTAACTGCTATCACACAAGAAGTGTGTAGACACGCACGAAGTACATAGTGAAGAAAAGTAATCATCACCCTCACTGAGCTTCTAGTCTAGTGGTGTAGACAGGAAGCATATAAACCCATAAGTGAATACCTGAAAAGAAATTTCATGGTCTGCTGTAGGGAAAATAAAAGAGTACCATATGAGAACGCTACAGAGCAGAGTGGAAGCGTAGTACACTATACATTCCTATTCAACGCAAGGATGAGAGCTTCCTCAGATGTAAACTTTGAAGGTGAGCTGGTTAGTGCAAGACTTAAGTGGAATATTGTTCCAGATAAAGCAAATATAATGAAGACAATGATCAGCTTGAGGAATTAGAAGGAGCCCCCCACACATAGGTGAAGCTAGTTGAGCTTTGGAGACTGTGTAAGAATATAGTCTTCACTCTAACAGCATGAAAAGTTCTGTCACATTGGAGAAGAGGGTAATGTTATCTACCTTGCATGTTAAAAGGATGCTTCTCTATGCTCTGAAAAAAAAAAAAAAGGTCAAGTGGATGGATTATAATTTTAGAATGAACAAAATAGGACTAGCAAACTTTTTTTCACAAAGGGCCAAAGAGTAATATTGTAGGCTTTGCAGTACATATGGTCTCCCCGGTCAGTAAATTACCATTCTAACTCATAAATCGTTTCAATACATACACAGGTGAGGGTGGCTGTGTGCTGATAAAATTTTATTTACAAGAACTGATAGTAGGCCTAGATTTGGTCTGCATGCAGTAGTTTGCTGACTCCTGATCGGGATATTTTGAAATTCCTTTCACTCATCCCAAAAGATCATTTCTGAGATGCTAATCTTAAAATTTTATGACATATCCCATAGGCTAATCACAGTGGCTGGCATACGGTAAATGTTCAGCAAATATATTTAAAAGGATAATCAAAGCTAAGAACCATGACATTTACCTAATAATAATAAAAACTTGTGTATTCTTACCCTTGAGTTCCTGCCTATAACACAGCATACTATAGAATGACTAGGAGTAAATAACACCAGAAAATTAGCTTAATGAGGAAGATATTTCAAATTTTTCTGGACTATATTCTTCTGTAATATCCCATACTTTCTTATCAATGGAGAGAGTCTAATATGATAGACTTCTGTCTCAGAATACGTTAGTTTCTTCTTGGTGTTAAGATATAGTTGAATAGATTCAGGTTCCTTCCTTTACCTCCTAGTTGATACATAAAATTTAAGTAATAATGTTATTAATCCTATGATATTTTACTTGTTTTTTTTTTTTTTGTGTGTGTGTGTGTGTGTGTGTGTGTGTGTGTGTGTGCATGCTAGGGATTGAACTCAGTGCCTTGTTCTTGCTAGGCAAGCAATCCTATGATATTTTAATGCTGGATAATCAGAAGATAAATGGTTCTTAGCAGCATCCCTAATACCAAGATGTCTCAGAAGGGCAGAGAAAACGCAGGAGCATTTATTACCAACACACAGGAATCATACGTTCCTGAATGCCATGACCTCACAAAAAGAATGTGAGACTAGTAGATAGGACTCTGAAGGTTTGGCCATTCTGATTTTCACATCAATAGGTTGCTTACCACCAATTCCTTAAAATAAATGATCTTTATGGTTTTGATATGTCCGTTTTATGTGATAAGGGCGTGCTGGTCTGGGATGAAAGTAGGGAGAGATCCTGCAAGGTTTAGAAAAGCTTGCCCCACATAAACATTCCTCAAGATTTATTCGTTTTTTTCAGCTCAGCTGAAAGATGTCACATAGGAGGCAGTGCATGGTCGATAGAAACTCCTGCGAATCTTCTAGCCCAACTTTACTTTGTCCTCATTCCTTCTGAGAGTCCAGAAATCATGGCTTTGAGCACAGGTTTATTTGCTTGCGAGAAAAACAGCATTACCAACTATTCATGGTAAGTGTAGAAATAATAATGTATTTTTCAAACCTTGAGAAACTCCCCTAAATGTTCTTTTTGAATTATGAAATAAATGCAAATTCATAGTTGAAAATTTGGAAATTACAAAAATGTGAAAAAAAACACTGTAGAGACAACTAGCTTTATACAATATCAGAAACATCCTGAAAGCATTGCTTTCTTTTTTGTAAAACTTCATAACATGGTATGTATAAATATGTTCTAAATATAATTGTTAATAGTTTTGTCAAAATGTGTTTTATCATTCACATACCTCTGGCTCTTAGTGGTTGCCTCAAGTTTATACCATCATTTATAATAGTAAGTAGTAAATAATATTATAAATATTGGTATTAAGAATGTTTTTGTATGTATTAATTTTCCACTTGCAAAATGTAAATTTATCAAATGTATGACTTGAAATAAAAAAGATTAAGATGTTTTTACTTGATACACGCTTTGGGGTTAGCCAGCAGATTTAATAATGGACTTGGCCTGAGCAGCACAAGAGATGAGCAGTTTTATTACAAGCTCACCACTACTGAATACTGTCTTCATTTTTTTCAATAGGTGAAAATTATTTCATTTTAATCTCTTCTGCTTTGATTTTTAATTACTTGTTTTTTTTAGGTCTTGTCATTTATACATCTTATTTTATACATTACTGAAGGCTTGTTTTTTCTAATTAGAATATTCATGTAGTAAAAATTCTATTTTCTTTTCAGTTATTATATTCATACATATTGCAAGTATATTTTCAGGTGGTCATTATATTGTTCTTGAAATTTTCATTATACACAAAGTTTTAAAGTATATTTAATAATAGCTCAAATTTATTTACTGTTACTGTCTTTCGCATTGCAATATATTATCAGCACATGCTATTTTACGTACTCTTTGAACCACCAGTAAAATGAATACGATATTCTTTTTATTTTTCGATGAGGAAAGAGACACAGAAGATTTCAATATCTGGGCCAACGTCACACAGCAGATAGTGAGTATCTGAGCTGATCTTTAAAACCAGATAATTGGATTCCAGAACCCACATTGTTAATTATTTCATTCTCTATTCTTTTTTATGTTTAAATTTGAACTATCTGCCTCGAAAATCCCAACTCTAACACTGAACAATTTGCCTTTTTACATGCTCCTACTCACCTAACTCTCCACTTACTTCTTTTTCTCTTTTCTCCACTTCAAAAATTTAGCCCAAAGACTTATTTTGTTTTTAATAAATAGCAATCCATTTTATAAATTTTTATATAACATTATTTCCAAATGATGTACATTTATTTACATGGTATTAAGATCAAACCTACAAAACAATGTGTACTGGATTTTTTTTTTTTTTTTTTTTTGGCAGCGCTGGGGATCAAACCCAGGGCCTCCTGTGTGCTAGACACTCAGCCACTGACCTACACCCTCATCCCAAAGCAAAGTGCATTGGAAAAGTGAAAAAAGCCAACTCCTACTCTGCCTCTGTATTAAAGAAACACAAATTGTTTTTTCATCTCTTTTTAAATAAAGAGATTTCATATATATACATATATATGCATATGCAGATATATACATATGTTTATCTATATATCATATATATGGACTGATATACATATATAGATATACTCCCTATATATTCATGTAAATTTACATAACCTGCGTGTATTACCTATACATTATATACCTGTATATCCATATATCTGTGTATCTCCATATCTATGTATTTATAATATATGATGTATATTTATACAGATATATAGATATAAAAACATATTTTCTTTTTTCTTGGTGGTATATTATACAAAATTTTCTCTACTTGGCAGTTTTAAATGAATAAATATCAAAGATCACACAACAGCAGCATATAAGTATATTTTTGATTGCATATTCCTATGTTACTTCCTACGTCTACATCCTTAACTGGCCCCGTACTGACGGAGTGCTGGGTGCATCTTTTGTTGCGTCTTACAGCTGTGTATGAGCACCTTTGCGAATGAATTTTTTAACACTGTCAGAGCGTTAGAGTAAATTATTAACGGGAGCTTGTTGGATCAGAGTGTACACATATATATTTTTGCTAGAGAGTAGTAATTCGGTTGTGCAATTTTACAGTTCCACTGGTAAGTTAAAAGAACGCATATATTTTTGAAGTCTCACAAATGTGTGTTTTGTTAAATTTATGGATTTTGGCAATCTGAAAGGGGACTAGAAATATTTTTTCAGTATAGTTTTTCATTTTTCTTACTATGAGTAAAACTGAACATCTTTTCATTTGTTACAAGTCATCTCACTTTCTAGTTTCTCTCAATTAACGTCCTTATATTTGTTGTTTATTTGTCTATAGGGCTGTTTGTCTTGTTCTCTGCTTTTTAGAAGTTCTTTCTGTGTTAAGATTACTGGCTCTTTTAATATGATTTGCAAAGAAATTACAAAATGTTTTCGTACTTGCAAGAAATTTATATATAATTTATATCTTTATATGATATCAAATGTGAAATACTTTGTCATTATATATTGTCATATATCATACATAATGTATATATAACTTATATCATGTAGATTATATCATGTACAATGATATAATCTATATCATATAGATTATATCATAGTATATACTATGATATAATCTATATCTATACTATGATATAATACTATATCTATATATATCTATATATAGTATATACTATGATTATACTATATCTATATATATCAAACTCTCCTCTATTAAATTTGGATTTTTTTAAAAACTTGCTATTAGGTAAATTATCAAACTTGGCAGATTATAAAACAATGAAGCCATATTTTCTTCCATTATATGTAAATTCATATTTTTGTACTGAAGTCTGTGGTTCATTTTTTTCTGATACGTAATGTGACAAACTATTTTTTAGTTTTCATTAGGTTATTAATATATTCATTAGAAAGTTCATCTTTCCCCCTTAGTATAAACTGCCATGATGTAGTATATTAAAGTTTTATACGCAAATGTGTCAAACTAACAATGGTGTTTCACAATGAATTATCCATGATATTTTAACTGAAGAAACTTTAGCTGCTTTTGCTTTTTGTTCTTGCAAGCGTGCTTTACAATTAATTTGTGTGGTTTCAGAAAAAATGCAAAACTTTATCGAGTCCCACTATATTTATATGCAAGCTGACAGATAATATATTTTTAATGATGTTGAATCTTCCTCCAAGAACACACTATGTTTTCTATTTGTTCAATTCTACTTTTCTGTATTTTAAGGAGTGTTTTGCAATTTTCTGCATGTAATTGTTACATATCCTTCTTAGCTATTTCTATTATAAAAGGGCATCTTCTCTTTAATATATCATCTAGATAGCTTTGTTTGTATATTTGAAGATTCTTGCTTTTTGTGTGTGTGTATTGGAAACTGAAAATGTATTTAATTTCATTTATTTTTGTAATAGACCTTCCATGGATTATTTTTTGCTTTTTAGATAATTAATCATTTCATCATCAAATAAAATAATTTTATTTCTTCCTTTTCAACTCTTCTGGCTTAATTAGCTCTTGTCTAATCTAATTTCATTGCTAATAACTCCAACACAGTGATGAAGAGTTCTGGGCTTACCGTGCACCTTAATTGTTTCCCCAACTTCAGTGAGAAAGTCTTTCTGTTTCATTATTTAAAATGATGTAGAACTTGGGACTCAGGCACATAGAATTCATTCTGTTAAGAAAGTAGCTACAAATTATTATTTTATTTGGTGTAGTTTTTTTTTTAATCATGGATGAGTTTGACTCAGTATTTTTTTTATCATTTTGCCATGCTCCAAGAAGATTGTGTTGAAATTGTTGGTAAATATATACATATACACGTACATATATATGGGGAAAAGATATGTCTATGAGATTACATTCTTTTGTCTAGAAACATGGTACACACTTAGGTGGAGTTTTGTCAGTTTTTAAATATAAGCTATTTCTGTTTCTTTTATTTAACTAGTGAACATTAAAGCCTCAGGTCTGTTTCTGGTGCCAAAGAGGTCCTTGAAAGTTTTTGACTACAAAAAGAAATAATGAATAGTTATGTACATTTCTTTTTATATCTGTATAAGATATTTATATTGTGGTCTACTTTTAATGAGATACTTTTGATAGGCTTTTACATCATTGCATATATGTGAAAATACATAAACTGTTGCTTTCTAAAACACCTCTTATTGCATTAGAATTCACATATAATAAAAATTATCTATATAAATTATACAATTCAATGGTTTTAGCATATTCATGAGATCATGCAACCATCAACGCTATTGAATTTTGGAATGTTTTATTCACCCTGAAAGGAAAACTCACGCTCATCGGCAACTACTCCTCATCAGCCCCCAGCCCATGCAAACCACTCATCTACTTTTAGTTTTTACATATGCATCTATTGTAGACATTTCATATAAATGAAATGATACAGTTGTGATCTTTTGTAAGGGCTTCCTTTGCAGAGCAAACTTCTTTTCAATGTTCCTCCATGCTGTAACATATACCAGTACTTCATTCATTTTTATTGCCAAGTAGTATTCCATTATATGGCTATACTAGGTTGACTTATTTCTTATCAATCAGTGGAAATTGGGGTCACTTTCAAATCTTGACTCTCATGAATAATGCTGTTAGGAATACTGATGTGCAAAGTTTTGTCTTATCTATGGCTTCACTTGGCGGGGTGGGGGGGTAACACTGCTGTATCATATAGTAACTCTGTATTTGACACTCTGAGGAACTGCCAAATGATTTTTAAAGTGGCTGTATCATTTTCCATTCCTGCCAGCAGTACATAAGGTTCCAAGTCTTATTTATTATACCATTTTAGGCGAGTTGGAATGGTATTTAATTGTGGTTCGGGTTTGCATTTCCCTAATGGTTAATTATGTTGAATATCTTCTTGTATGATTTTTTGCCATTTAACATTTCTAGAGAAATATCTATTCAAAATCCTTTGCACTTTAAAAAATAAGGTTATTTTCCTCTTCTATTACCGGGTTGTAATTTTTTATGCATTCTGGATACCAATCCCTCATTAGACATATGGTTTGCAAATTTTTTTTCTGGTTTTGTGGGTTGTTTTTCATTATATTCAGAGTATCATTTGCAACACAGAATTTTTTATGAACTCCAGTTATCCATTTCTTCTTTGGTCCCTGTGTTTTGGTGTCATATCTAAGAAATATTTTCCTAATCCAAAGTTAAGAATGTTTATGCCTTTTTCTTCTAAGCATTTTGAGGTTTTCTGAAGCCTGTGATCCACTTTTAATGTAATTTTTGTATATTTTATAAGGAAGGGGTCCAACTTCATTCTTTCACATTTAATACCCTAGTCCCTCATTATCTTTACTTGCAAAGATTATTCTTTCTGCCCACTTAATTGTCCTGGAAACCTAGTCACTTGACTGTAAAACAAGACCTCTTTTCTGAACTCCTCACCCTGTTGTTTTAATCTATATGCCTATCCGTACGGCAATATTCATTTATTAATGCTCCAAGAAAGGTTTCAAATAAGGAAATTTGAGTCCTTTAACATTATTCTCTTTCTTTCAAAATTATTTTGTCTGTACTGGATCCCTCAAACTTCTATTAGCTCTTGGTTTTTAATGTGTAATTTGAAACCAACCAATATTCCAAATTCTAATATTTGATTCATTAGAATTTTTAGTTGTTTTGTTTGGTCTTATCAAGAAATCAATTATGAACTTTTCCTCCTCTCTGCCCTCCCTTATAAGTCTAGTTCCCCTCTCTCTCATTTCCATGACCAAAATCTCAGATCAATGTTAAATAATAGTTGTGATTGCATGAATCTTTGTAACATTCCTGACTTCAATGAGAATTTTCTTAAAGGCTTACTGTTAATTATGATGACTGCTATAAATTTTAGATAAAGTTCTTGATCAAACTCTTCCTGGTTCATTAATATCTTTTGATCAGGAATGAATATCCGATTTTCTCAAATTTCATAGTCTTAATTTTCTCAACTGCGAAAATAGAGAGTTGAGGCAAGATTGAATCATATCACACAGCTGAACAAATGTTGGCTTTAAGGTTAGAGACAATTGTTGTTACCTTGCTCTTCTAACCAGCTCTGAAATATTGAACCTGTTCATTAATATATTCAAGCCTGAACTGTTCGTTGCTTAAAAACTGACCAATCCTACTTACCTTGTAGTGTTTCAGGAATTAGAACTAATACATGTGAACAATGGAATTGGGGTACATTTTCACACAGCCCAACTTCAAAATGAGTTGACTACGTCACATAGATTCGTAGACATCTTAAGGCTGGAAGAGGTATTAGTAGGCAACTCATTGAATCTCAGGTATGTATTCAAGGTGACAGTCATTTATCTTGCTATTTTATACTTTCTTGTATACCTTCCATATCTCTCTTTTTGTGTACGCATCTCTTATGGTAATTAATAATCATTTATCAGGAAACAAGTGACTTATGTACCTACCTCACATATTGCACTAAATTGACACATCTTTGAATCAAACCTTATGTAATATTCAGATCGGTATTCGATTCCCGTTAGATACAAAAGAATGAATAAGTAGTTCTCTAGTTGAGTGGATGAAAGAATGAACAAACCTATAAACTAATTAGCAAATTAATCAACAACTTTCCTACTTTCCTCATTCAATTTCCATTCATAAGATTTAAACATAAAGAAAAAATTAATGCGCAATCATGTAAATAGGTACCCAAGGAATTATGTTTCCCAGCAGGACACAACCCTAACATCACCTGTACCACTTCTAAGCACCTCGTTATTAATTAATTAGTTCACCAAGGTCAATCTGATCATGCTATACTTGGAGAGGTGTACAAAGATTGAAATTATATATATATTTATATATATAAAATATGGGGTATATATATTTATATATATATAAAACATGGTTTATATATATATATAAAATCTTATTTTTACATGAATTCTATAATTTTTCTCCTGGAATTTACAGTTCACCAACTTATCTAGAACAAATACTTCAGGGAAGGAACAGTGCAGGCGACTCCTTAAGTGTCATAGGAGAAACGATTGATGGAGACCCAATGCTCAGTACCCTTTTTTTCCCCAGACACCTAAGTACCCTCAAATCCCACCACCGTTTACCCTAAGGCGTGTTAGTCAGTGTGTTTACAGAGGTTCTAATTAATTCTCTGTAATTGCATGGTATTTTCTGCCTCCGTTTCTCACTGTTGTCCCAGCCTTAGAAACAAGATGTTCCACCTCTGGAGACCGCCTTGGTAAAAGCCTATTAATAAATAATTAAGTTCGAAGGCTCCTGCAGCGGTGAGTCATGCGGGAGGTCACGTGAGAGCTGTCTCCATGGCAACTCACCAACAAGAACTGTGCTGCTCTATTTTTCTTTGTGTGTTATGTGGCAAGGTGGGGGCAAAGGTACAAATTAAAATGAGATTTGATTTTTGAAATTTTTAAAAAATTTTCTTTTGAAAAACTTGGTCATTGCACTTAGAATTCGAGAAAAGCTATGCTTATGGCAAATAAAGTGCAATCAGCGTTTGGGTGCAAAGCCTTCCATCTCTCTCTTCCCGGCACCCAGCTCATCTCCTCTGGACCTGGCTTTGGCCTGGGTGCACCATCCCTCCCCAGCAGTCCTCGCCAGGACTTCTCTCTGCTGGCCAGCTGGGTACCGCCTGATAGCTCTTCACTCATGCTCTGCCACACGTCTCTTAACTTGCTGTCGTGTCAACAACATTATGCAGAATGGAAAGCACAGGGATCTGGGGATAAGGCAGGTCTGGAGTCCATCCCCAGCCTCTTCTCCTGCTCTAGAGGTGAGATTTAGGAAAGTTACTAGAACCCTTTCTACTCTTTCCTTAACTGTTGTGATAGATAATTTTGATTGTCAATTTGATTGGATTGAAATTACACTAGGAACTTGGTTAAGCACATTTCTGGGTGTATCTGTGAAGGTGTTTCTGGAGCAGACTGAGATGTGGGACAGCAAACTGAAGAGGGAGACCTGCCCTAGTGGCACCAACAAATACAATGGGTGCCCACATGGAAGGGAAGCAGAAAGAGGAACCCCTCCATCACAGGCATCCTGGATCTCTCTCTCTCTTCCTCCCTCCCTCTCTCCTCTTGCTAGCTGCCAGGAACAGCTTTCCTTTGCCACACCCTTCTCCCATGATGTTTCTGCCTTGCCACAGGCCTAGAAGCAGTGGAGTCAGCTGCTCATGGAATGAAACCATGAGTTAAAACGAATCTTTCCTCCCTTAAATTGCCTTTGTCAGGGATTTTGTCACATGGACAAAAAGGTAGCACACACCCATAAGGGAAATAGGGCTGCAGTGAAGTTCAAAAAAGCAGAATGAAAATAGGTGTTAGGAACACAGAGTTGTTGGAGCCTTCTTGTTAACTTTTGGCAGGTAGCGTGGTTGGGGCCAGCCATTCATCACCAATAACGGCACTGAAAACACATCGGGTTGAAATTTTTGACGAGGAGATTGGGCTCTGTTTTCCAGTAACCCAGCGCCTGTGCCTTGTTGCTTTCTTCCCTGCTCCAGAAAAGTTACCACGTGTGAGCAAAAGGAATACAAGCGGTTCTTTCTTCTGCTGTAACTCTGAGAAAGAAGTCCATGTAACTGCAGAGTTCACCTCTGGAAATCCCAATTTGAAAAAAAGAATCTCATGCCAGACCACCAGTTTTTAGTTGTCTTATAGCTTTCTTCAACCCAACTTCAACCAGGGGAGTCATGCGGTGGTTTTGTGATTTAAAAACAGGACAAACAAATGTCCATATAAGTAATTATACGTAATGTTCGTAGCAGCCATATTTATAATAACCTTGAATTGGAAATATCAATAAGTCCATCCACAGGTGAATGGATAAGCAAACTGTGCTTATGTTTATATAACGAACTACTAATTAGTAAAGAATGAACTATTGATGCAACAATATGAATGAATCCTAAAGTAATTATGCTACATGCAAGGAGGTAGATGAAAAAGGGCACAAGCTGTATGATTCATTTACATAAAATTCTAGAAAACGTGAATCATTTTATATAGCCAGAGAGCAGACCGGTGGCTGCCCGGGGATGGGTGGCGAGGTGCAGATATGCAGTTAGATGTGATGACAAAAGGACACAAGCAAAATTTTCAGTTTGCTGGATTCATTACCTCACTGATGATGGTTTCACAAGTGTGTACATACATCAAAACTTAGCGTGCTGTACACTGTTTTTACTGTAGTACTCCAGATCAAACCCAAGGGAACCCTACCACTGACCTACATTATTAGACTTATTTGTTTATTTATTCCTACAGGGTCTCACTAAGTTGCTTAGATGAGACACAAACTTGGGATCCTCCTGCCTCAGTCTCCCAAAGTGCTGGGATTATAGGCACACATCACTACTGTGCCCGTCTTCGTGTAGTTGGTACAGTTTTTAAAAATCTAGTTAACTGTCAATTACGTCTCCGTTAAAAATAAAATAATTTCAGAAAACTAGGATTTTGATTTAGACTGTATAGATGAAAATATTGGCTCCAACGCTCCCAAATTGCATTAAATTCGAAATGTACCCAACTTCTTTAGGACTCTGTTTCCTGAAGAGGAATGAGACTAGCCTGATGTATAAAGATTTATGAGTGTCATGTGTTTGAGCATAGGATGCACTGGAAAGATGCGCATAGTAAATAAATGATATAAATTCTTTTCATATTTGTTGCTTATCTGGCATTTTACAGATGTCATCTCATTTAACCCCTCAGCTGATCCTGATCCGGGGAAGTGTTTATTCTTGTGGCCCAGAGACAGAGATCGCTATCTCATGCCGTGCAGCTAACGGCAAAGCTGTAATTACTCTCCTGTCCTGTGTGACTCTAAATCTCTCACGTTCTCTCTCCAGTAAGTCCCAAGTACAGTCCAAGACCCAGAACAGTCCTTCCAATGCACTCTTTACACTCCTGATATTTCCTTAGGGAAATGGAAAGGCAAAGTGGATCCGCGCTCTGCACTGCAGGACTATGAACTTCTGGGTGGTGTCGGCTACGAGACTTCCTGGTCTTGGTGTTAGGTACCCCCAGTAAGCTCGGGGGGTTTACCCAGAAAACTGGGCAGTATGTAAAGATGTTCGTATCTGCTGTCCGTGTTTGCTTGTCCCAGGCCTGCTCATGGGAAGCAGGTAACGGTAACATGCTCAGAGTGGAAAGAGTCCGGGACAAGGAAGGAGAGCAGTAGGGGGCAGGTCAGTATTCTGCCACTTTTCACCCTCCAAACTGAACAGTTAGCACATTTCTCTGAGTCTCAGAATTTTCTGTAAATCACCAATGATAGTTATACCTTGATAATGTCTAGTTTCATACAGTATGTTTCCATGGCTTGCTACTTCTCTTTCCTATAAAATAGCAAGAATTATCATGTCCATAGGGGAAATGGAAGTTCAGATGGGTTAAATATTGTCATATAAAGCTGGTTAGGGATCAAATGGCAATTAAAACCCAGCACACAAGGTCCTCTGCCTCCCAGAACCAATGTGAAAATGAAGAAAAGCATCAAATACAGAGAACACTCTAAATTGCAGATCACTATGTAATTGAAAGTTTTGGAGAGTCGCTCAGTTACATCATAGAGATCCCCAGTTTGAGAGTTGGAATTCTTAATGTTTGGTTCAAGTTCTGTCAACAGGTAGCATGTTTTTTTATTAAGCACTGTAACATCTATGGGACTTACTTTCTGCATTTATAGGATAAATCATCTCCCCTCTAAATTATTACTGATATGATTTTTCTAAAGACACAGACTCTTTTCTTCTGGTCCCTTCAACTGCCCCTATCTCATTAAGTTTAGTAGCATCCCCTGTAGAAACAAATTTTAAGGAAAAAAGAAAAAAGAAAATGAGGTAGGAGGGAAGGTAGGGCTACTCAGAGAAAGGGTCTCAGAAGGCATCAGGCCTCTATAATACCTCATGATAGTTCAAGGCTTCATTTTCCCTTTTTATGCTGAGTAACTGTAATTACTATGAGCACTCTTCACAAGTCTTATTTTCCAGAGCTTTAATCATTCCCATTGCTTTGTTCTAGACATTCTCAAACTCCCTGAAGTATACTTTTTCAGTAAAAGGGTAACAAAGTACCTTGCAGAACAAGCAAGTGAGGATAATTTGCTTATTCCAAGGTCAAACTCAAAGGTTTGTCTGCAGGACACTAGAAAGGTGGGCTGGGATGACAATCCGGGTAATACGATCCCTGCACATGCACCAGTCACATTTCAAACCAGACGTTTTGTAGTCTCCGTTACTCAATGTTCCCATTTATCTACATTATCTAAATAATTTTGAGAGTTTACCAATCAGGCCTCTTTTCCGAGTTCTTTATCCTTTGAGCTGTGAGCGCAGGGAGGGGGCTCATCACTTCCTAAATGTACTCAAAGGTATTTGAATACGTGCAGAACACCATCATTTCAGTTTTATCTTAGAACTGGTGACCACAGACCACGGTCCACAGCACAGATCCAGCCTGCCACCTGATTCTATGAGGAAAGGTTCACTGCTACACACTCACCTGTATATTTTTGCACCCTAATGCCAGAGTGGAGCAGTTAACACCGAGACCATGTGGCCTGCATAATATGTGGTATTTACTAATCTCTCTTTCTCCAGAAACATTTGGCAGCGTCAATCCTAGCAGTTAAGGGGATCATTCCGATGTTCAACTTGAATGCAAATGTGAACGTATTAAAGAGTTTCAAATAGTTAGTGAAAGTATTAAAGAGTTGGGTTTACTCTTCACTTTGTTACTTAGTCCATGATAAAATTTTTAAAAACCAAGCAGAGAAAGTGACTGCCAAATACACACCTAAATCACCTTTAACCACAAAAAATAATGGGTCTCCTGAGACTCTTGCAATAAAGCTATGTATTTGCTAAGTGCTGTTTCTTCCACAGTTTCTAAATTCTCACCAAAACTCTCAAGTAGACACATAGCAAGATGTTATCAACCTTATTCACCTTTTACAAACGTGACTGAACCTTACAGAGTGTGAATGCAGCTGACAGCATTCCAGAAGCTGTCAGTAAAAGGAGCCTTTTGCACTCAGGGGCTTTACCACACTGGTCGGTCCACTCAGTCCTCACAAGAACTTTATATGGCAAGAAATTACTGTGCCCATGAAGCAGACAAGGCGATAGAGGATTTAAATAAATTAAAAGTTGTTGAAGGCCTGACAATTATAAAATTAAAACATTTATACTACGCTAACAAACCAAGCACTAACTTCATGATTCCTTTTGTTTTTAAATCAAAAGTTGTAAGACACTTATTTTTCTCACACACATGGAGAGTGTGATGGAGGTGGAGAACTTGGGGCAACATCTGACACACTGCTGAGGGTGGGTGCTGGGCTGACGCACAGTGAACAGACACTGGGTAGTGCACAAAGACCTAGTCCAGCTGCCCAAGAGCCCCAAATACCTGCTCTCAAACTCCTCTGAAGGGCCCAGGGAGCTAACGCCATACATTTAGAGTTACAGAGAGACTGAACAACCACCTCAGCCCCCAAGGGCGGGCTACAGGACCCTGAAGAAGAGAACTGGGTTACACTAAGCCATTTCTCTACGGTCAGTCACCGCCACCACCACAGCCTTGCAGCGTGCATAGTGGCCATGGCTGTTTGCTCTGGAGAAGCCACTTCCTAGACCCTGTGTGCCACTGATTCACCTGGAGAGATTGGCCAACAGGCTGGAGAACCTTCATGCTTTGAGGGCACGATCACGTGCCTGGCAAAACACAAAATTAATATTAGTTCCAAACCATTTTTGACATTGTCACACATGTGATATAGCCAATAGGCTAAGCAAAGTTAGTAAAACCTGAGACAAAAATATTGTAAGTTTGCAGAAAAGAACAGACTGAGAAAGCTATTTCATGTTTTTAAAATAGTGTACACAGGAAAGGAATGAATCAAGGTTTATTCGGACCATCGAAGGATAGAGAGTCTTTGAAGGGTCATTATGAAAAGACAAAAACTCAAAATCATTAGATTAAAATAGATGCAAAGCTCTAATTATTTATGCTCTTTTCATATAATTGACTATGTAGAAATTAATCCCTGCTCAAAAGCACCCCCAAATGCTGATGGAAGCATGAAAACTCAAATTGGATTGAAATGAAGAAGGCAGATGAAGGTAGGATTTATTTAAATCCTCTGATTCCCCCCCACCAAAAAATGGGTTTTTGTCACTACGATAAGAGAAAGCAATACTAGAAAAGGTTGACAGGCAAGGAGTTAAAAACTACAATGAGAACAGAGTTCACAGATAAGACAAAGAAGCATTTATGTGAAATACACAGAAACCATCATCAAGTCTAGGTGACATAATCTCAGTTTAAAAAAATAATAATTATTATTATTATTCTCCTGCTGAAGCCTTATCAGTGATACAGTTTTTAGCCTCAGGGGATGCGTGAGGAATGTCGCTTTGTGCCCCTTTTGGGAAAAGAAAATAAGTGTGACCTTTCCCTCTCTATTTTCCTGAATGTGCCCTAGTTCTTATTTTAGGATCCCCGAATATTTTTCTAATGACTTGCTTTTCCCAGAATGCACTATTTGCACTTTTCCTAACTATATTTTTCTTCTTCCTCTTTCCTCACCATGCTTCTAAACTCTCCAGGTTCACTCTGCTAACCAAATCAGCATCCTTGTCAAATTTAATTAATACACTGTGTGCTGCTTCTTCCACATCATTAGAAAAGATGCTGAATAAGACAGGGTCCATGTCGCCATCTTCCAAACGGCTGTCATTTCTGGTAGCTTCTTTGTGCATGCAGCCAGCCAACTCTGAGCCGCTACAATTGCTCACCTCCAAGCCTATTTAAATGCCCCAGTGGGTTATCATTTTGTAAAGTGCTTTCTTCAATGTGTTAATAAAGTCAAGACTGAGGATATTCACTGTATTCTATTTGTCCTCTTACTTGCTAATTAAAGCCAATAATGAAGTTAAAATTTGTCTGGCAAGATTTCCTTCATTATTAGTGATACAATTAGGTTTATATATTTTTGTTCTTCTCATTTATATGTTTACCCAGACACATACACACACACATTTCCTGCAAACTGCACATTTTTTAAGTTGCCATGAAGAAAATTAAGTTTAACTTGAAACCTGCAAGTTATAGATCACATTCTAGAAGAATCACCCAGAAGTGTAGTGACTAATGTCTCTTAGTTTTGCGATTCCAAGGCCAGTCAAAGGAACCCTTAGAGTGTTTGCCAGAGATTGGATCTGGGTTGAGATGGTGGGAGCTGGAGTAGCAGCAGAGGATTGTTGCAGAATACTGCTCCAATTGCTAAGAATAATCCAAAGTGTACTGGGAAAAGCAGAGCTTTAAACAGAGCTGAGGGGGGAAGTTCTATCATGGCTGACGAAGTGGCAAAAGGGAGAGTAGTTCTCAGACGTACACTGAAAAAAATTCAGGTACCTTGAAAGTGGTCAACAAAGAAAGCCAGAATGAGAAAGGCAAATGAAAACAGAAGCTCACCAGATCCAAGCCAAGTACAGGGGGCATTACAATAGGAGGCTGGACCACACACGCACCACAGCACCCCCTACACCCCAGATCCAGTATACACATCATTTTGGGAGGGGATTTAATGCCCTGAAAGAGGAAGCCTGTACCTCAGTAGCAGCCAGACCACTGGAAAAACCTCCCAATCTTCTTGTCTTCCCCACAGGGATGACAGCAAGTGAGATATTTGCAGGCCAGGATACCAGAGAAACTCAAAGCTGGTGAGTGCTGTTTAAGAGGGCATTGTGGGCCCTGGAGGAAGATGAAGACAGGTGCATGAACCTGATTAGGAACTTAGATCTGAGTGCTGAGAAGACCATTTCTCAGAGACTATTTGCATAGGCAGAGTCTGTGGACAAGATCCTGGGGAGAGAGAAGGCCAGACGGGCCCTTAAATAGGTACTCACAAAGTCTTCTCCCAAACACCAGGAGAACTGTGCCAATGGTCATTATCTCCACTGCCCCCCA
>PVJO010023437.1:0-26105 GCA_004026905.1 Hystrix cristata | reverse complement strand
GCCCTCCCTGACGAGCTGTGGGTCTCTTACCTCTAGGTGGCTGCTCCTGTAGGAATGATGCTCCACTTTGCCTTACTCCTTGTCTCAGGGCTCCTGGTGGTGGAAACCAATGTCTCCACTGTTCCTGTTGCACTTAAGTATCACTGCAAGACTCTCATTGTCTTGGGTAGGATCTGAATTCACCTGGAGTTGATGAGGGTCTTTGGACGTCTTGGGCTAGAAATTGGGTCATCTGAGCTAACTGAAGTTCGATTGACACTGTCATCAGGGGGCTCAAGGTCAGTTTAGAGTGTTCATGAGCAGGGAGAGGGACAAAAAAGAGAAGGGTTTCCTTGAACAAGCTGCTGAACAAGAGACCTGAGGGTGAGTCTGGAGGTGGCACTTCCTGGTCAGGACCAGGCAGGAATGTTTGTGTCCAGGGAAATCCAAGAGGATGCCAGTCTCTCCGGAGTAGCCAGTCTTCCTTGGAGTGGTGGGCCTCCTGTGCAGAGGTGGGCAGTCCTGGATGTGGCTGCCTGTGGCATTGCCAAGCCCATAGGGAAAGGTCCTAGGTGTATCTAGCTTTGGTCCTAGGGTTAGTCTTGTGGAAATCCGGCATGTGCTGTGGGCTGAGCTGTACGTGCTTGGGGAAGAAGTTGGGGAAAGAAGAAGGGGCCACTTGGTGGAGGAGGGTGGAGTGGGCTGGTTATGGGTGAAAAAGTATGTGGAAAAATAAACCCAGTGCTTGGTTTTCCCTCCTCAGAGGCCTCTGCTTTGAGATGCCATGACTGTGAACTCGTAAACACCTTCAGTTGTACAAAAATCAGGACACGTTCACATGATTTTAGGTGCTGTATGACAGTTCTATTCATAAGCATCTCTTTGTCTTTTTGACACCTTTTGGGTAAACCACTCTATTCAGACAGGAGTAGATTGCAGTGATTTTAGGTACCAGGATCAGTCGGATTTTCCTCTCTGCATTCAGCATTACTACTCTTTCTGGTATATCCCCAAACTGAGAGCATGTTTACAGGCACTGGGTGTGGCCTTAAGATAATCACTTTGGACAGCCTTGTTTTCTCAAGGTTGGGAGATTTGTCTACACATCTGTGTTGTCTCCAAGTGAATAGAAACACTGCAGCATGCCAGGTTTTGTCTCCATGGTCATGTATGTAGACATCCCAGTGTACCTGGATGATTCTTCATTGCTCATTTGGTTTCCAGCCACATGCCAGGGTTTTCCAGCTGACAGGTCCTAGGAGTAGATATGCCTGGATATCTCATGGCAGTGCTTGCCCCACACACGGATGATAAGGCCAGGTATGGGGGCAGGACAGATCCTGCATTTCAAGGTGCTCTGTGTCTTAGCCTGAGGCCTAGTACTCTGAGAAGATTGTGCTTATCTTTAGGGTCCTATCCTGAAGATGCACGGCCAGAGGCCCAGTGCTCAAATCAACAGTCAGGACATGGCAGGAACACAGGTCTTGGCAGACAGGTTGAAGCGTTTTCTGTGGACTAATAACATTCCTTTCTCTGCTTCATGTTATCCCCTGATTGTGTTTTATAGCTTCATATGTTCTTTGTTCTAAGCTCTATGGAAGAAAATCCTGGTTGAAACTATAGTAGTCAGCTTTGTGTGACTACAACAAAATACCTGGGATAACTGACTTATAAACAGAAAAGGCTTACATAGCTCAATTTTGCAATTCTTAAAATACAGTGCTTTCATCAAGACAGTTCTTATGACAGTAGAATTTAGTTGTACATCATGATAGAGCATGTATAGGATCAAAATAGACACATTTCAAATCAATGCAGAGAGATAGTGAGTAGATGGGGTGCCATAATCCTTTGCGAGGGCAATACTCCATTACCTAAGGACCTTGCACTAGGTCCCATTCTCCCTCCCCCCACTGCTGGTGGTTGAACCTGGAGCTTTATGCATGCTAGTCAAGTGTTGTACCCCTGAGTTACATCACTAGTCCAAGACCCGAACTTATAAAAGTCTACAGTACTTCCCAGTAACACTACCCTGGGGAACAAGTTTTTATATGTGTCTCATTGGTGTGGTAGACCTACTATTGTGGTCAGCTTGAGCCAGAACACCCAGCTGGACTGAGTTGCTGTAGTTCTGGGTGTAGAGGATCCACCTGAGGACTATTGCTGATGCAAAATAAAGGAGAATAGGAGCAGAAGATAGTTGCAGGCTGTTTCCCAGGAGAAGCTCTGTTGGGGCTGGTTCTCCCAAAGAGAACTTGGCTGTTCTTTTCAAAGAAGGAGCTGAGGGCCTTGCTGTCATCGAGGATGGCTGCTGTTGCTTTTGGGGGAGCTCTGGTCTTCATCTCTACTGTGAGCATAATATCCTGGTTCCAGTAAAGATTTCTTCAGCTATCATCTGCAGACATGGACATGGACAGTGCTGTGGGCTCCCAGCCCTTGGTTGGCTCTTTTGGGTTTCCAGTGCATAGATAGGCATTCGGCACTGTTCCTGCATTTGGCCTATGGGTGAATATTGTAACTTATAAATGTTCTATATTAAATCGCTCTCTTACAAACCATTGACTCTGGAAAGGTAACTAATACAGTTGGAGAACATTCAAATCATAATATTTTGCCCTCATCTCAAAGTATTAGTATCCAAGTCACAATACAAAAATACACTCATTACATACTAAAAACACACAACTTTGAAATCTTCCAACATTGTTCAAAGTCCAAGTCCAAAGTCTCTGTTGATGTGCAAGGCAATCTCATCTGTGGATCCCTACAAATAAAAGAACTACTTGTGGACTTGCAAGATATAATAGTGAGATAGAAACAAATTAAAGATCTCTATTCCAAAAGGTCTAAATATGCAAGCAAAAAGGAAGTAGCAGACTAAAAGATCGAAACCCAACAAGGCAAACATGAAATCTAAAAACTCCACTTCCAGGATACTGGGCAGGTTGCAGCAGATTGTGGACTCCCACAAGCTTGGGCAGCTCCTCCATGCGTGTTTTCTGGCTGCAGCCTACCTGGCTGCTCTCTCATGCAAGTTTTGCACACTACCTGCAACTTTCCTTGGTGACTTAGCTACTTTTCTCATTGCTGAGACAAAATAGCCGACACCCAAAGTTAAAGGAGGAAAGGTTAGTTTATCTCACAGTTTGTAGAGGTTTCAGTCCAGAATCAGCTGGGTCCGAGGCAGGGTGGCATGGCAGACAGGCAAAAGGCAGCAAGGTAAGCAAGGGACCTAAGCAGCTCCTTATATCTGCCCCTTATATCTTATCCAGGCTGCCAGGATAAATTGGTGCCAAACCAATCAGTAGATTAATTTAGTAATCACACACCCTTAGTCCCAGCATCACACTCTAGATTCAGCCACCTCTGAAAAAGCCCCAACTGTGATTGCACAAGGCTCTGGGGGAACATCTAGGCACAAGCCATAACATTCCGCCACTCGCCCCCCAAAGACTCATGCACATTCCTTTATGCAAAAGGCATTTAGTCCATCTGCAAGAGTTGCCAAAGTCCTGACAGTTCCAGCATTGCCGAAAAGTCCAAGTCCAAAGTCTCCTCTTTGATTGAAGGCAAACTCTTAGCTGCAAGCCCCTGTACAAATGAAAAGAAAGTTAAACACTTCCAACATACAATGGCACAAGATAAACACTACCATTCCAAAAGGTACAAATAGGGGGATACAAAGGAATGAGACCAAAGCAAGTCCGAAATCCAGCAAGGCAAACATTAAGTCCTGTGTGCAGCATCCTTGACAATCTGTGACAAGATGTGAACTCCAAAGGGTGACTCCACCCTATGGCACTTCCGGTGGTGGTAGCTCCCTTGGATTCTCTCTTGGGCTGGCTCTGCTCCCTCCTTGCAGTTTTTCTGAGACAATTCGTGTTCCTGGCTTCTCCAAAATTCTGGGCTCTCCCTTGTACCTTCAGCTTCACACTCACAGCTTCACATACCACCCTCTCAGGGGCACACTGCCTGGCCTCCCAGGCCTTCTTCTGAAATCTGGGTGGAAGCCTTCCTGACCCCACAACTCTCACATTCTGTGTGCACCTAAAACCAGGGCCATGTGGATGATGCCAGGGTCTGCCGCCAGCTGGAGGAGAAGTCAGGCTTCCTTCTCTCTTTTGGCTGTAGCGGTCGTGTGCCTGGATCGCTGAGTGCTCTGAACCAAATCCTGAGGAACAAATTCTCTAGGCCGCCACCATTCTGAAACATGGTGCTCTGGGGCTTTCTTCGTAAAGCAAAGTCTTTCGCGTTTACAACTCCGAGGCTGCAAAGGCTGGAGTCCTGCTGGTTCTTGTGTTGTCGTCAGGCCATCTTTTCTGTTGTCTTTTCTGTTCTGAAATACTCAGCTTTTTCTTGCTAGTCTTTTCAGTGGCCAATGTTTCTCTGTTCCATCTTTGCAGGTTGCAACTGCACTAGAATGTCCTTTCTGGCCAAACTTACAATGTGAATCATTCTGCTGGACTTCTTGCTCTTCATTCTCAATGTAAATCTGACTAAAATCCACCAACAGAAGCCGTGCCACCACCTTAACATTAGATTGTCTTGAATTTTCTTCTGCAAGATTAATTAATCCACTGACTTTAATCTCAGTCTCAGGCAGTCTCTGGACATGAATAAAATGCAGACAAACTTTCTGCCAGACCCTAATACCCATTGTCTGGAGTCCAACAGCCAATGTGGTCCTAGAAACCTCCTGAGCCTGGTCTGTGCTTGTAACTTTTCTATCAGCCTTCTGGTCTTCTGAAATCTGACCAGAATCTCCCATCAAGTACAGCCTAATGTTTTCCAGGGTTTCTGTTTCAGGTGACATTCCTGAACCTTTCCTATCTCTTCCCCTTCCTACAAGCCAGCTCTCAAGTCCTCAAACCACTTGGTCAGGTACAGTCACAGCAACGACCCCACTTCTACGGTGCCAAATTTTTTGTAGTAATCACTTTTCTAGAGTCATTGGTTTGTAAGAGAGCAGATTTAATACAGGATAAGTACAAGTTACATGTTCACACACACAAGCCAAATGCAGGAAGAGTGCAGAACATCTGTCTATGCACTGGAGATTCGAAAGATCTGATCAAGGGCTGGGAGCCCCACGGCAATGTCCCATGTAAGTCCATGTCTGCACTGAAAGGCTGGAGCCTATACTGGAGCCAAGATACTATTCTCAAGGCAGAGATGAAGATCAGAGCTTGCCCGAAGTGAACAGCAGTCATCTCCTACGATGGCAAGGCCCCATGCTCCTCTTGTGATGAAAACAGCTGAGTTCACTTCAGGGAATCCAGCTGCAACAGAGCTTCTCCAGGAAACAGCTGGCTCCCATTTTCTGCTCCCATTCTCTTTTATATTGTGTTGGGAATAATCTTCAGGTAGATCCTCTATGCCCAGAACCACACCAACTCAGTCCAGCCGGACATTCCTGTCAAGGTGACCATATCGGGCCACCACACCTGGATTGTGTTACACATTTCTGGCATCTTTATCTTCTTGGTGTCTCAACTGTACCTTCACTCATAAAAATTTGGTACTAGGTCCAGCCACCTAAAGGTCCATAGCACCTCACACTACTGCCACCCTGGGGATCAGGCCTTTGTATATGTACCTTTGGAGGAGACCAAAATTACACCCAAATCGTACTAGCACTACATCACTAGTCAATATCACCATGTGGGCATCTACTAATTTTGGATTTGTACAGGAGACTGAGAATCTGGGATACGTCCAGGGAATTGTTCACTAGTAGGAGACTTTGGTGGATACTGTGGTTTTTTGTTTTGTTTTGTTTTGTTTCTAATTGTATTATGATAATTAGACTTACCTAAACACTGCGTTTCATGCAGTATCATCCCAATAACTAAAGGATTATTTGTTAGTCACCTAGTGAGAACTGGTAAGCAAATACATCCTTCTTAAAAGTAATTCTGACAAAAACTAGACTTATTATACTTATTGGACTATTAGCTTAACTGGATGTTATGGCTCATAGGTAGATGTCCCCCAACACCTCATGCACTCACAGGCAGGGCTTTTGGGAGGTGACTGGATGGATCATGGGGGTGCTATAATCATTGGTGGGTTAGTCCACTGATGAGTTTATAGCTAAATGTGCTGCTAGGAGGTGGGGCCTGTTCTGAAGAGGTGGGTCAAGGGGACCATGGCCTGGAAGGGTCTCCCTCCCTCCCAGGGTCCTCCCTTCAGACTCTGCTTCCTAGTTGCCATGATATGAGCAGCTTTCCTCCACTGTCCCTTTCACCAGGTTGCTTCTGCCTGGAACCAACAGACCATGCAAAGACTGAGCCAAAATAAACCACTCCTCCTTCAAGTGGTATGTGTCAGGTGTTGTGTCTCAGCCACGAGCAGGTGACTAAAACACTGGATTTGTTTTGTTCTTATCATTTTTATTTTACATTTTCTCTGTGAAACCTCGTAGCTGTTGTCTGTTAATATTCTTCAGGAGTATGCCTTTTTTTTTTTTTTTTGGTAGCGGGGATTGAACTCAGGGCCTCATGCTTGCGAGGCAAGCACTCTAACCACTGAGCTAAATCCCTGGCCCCATGGAGTATGACTTTTAATAGGCAATCTGAGCAGTATTTTAAGATGATAGGCCATTCTCTGTAAGACAGATAAGGTATGACATCGACTTCCAATATCCAGAGGAAATTACCACAGTTAATATTAGGAACCACTCCTCTCACTTTAAGATGGTGACACTGACCTTCTGGATGTTCAGCAACTCAGGCTTGGAGACAGACGCTAAGAAAGATAAAAAGAGCTAAGACGACTACCAATATTTTAGCCCTTGTCCTCAAAGGTAGGTCAGGACCAGGGCAAAAGGGACCCCTCTGAAAGGGCACTACAATTCCAGTGAGTCAACAAATCTCAAGAGCAGGGAAATTGTGAGGATCTCAGAGACCAGCCCAGCCAGTGTTCATTCTGCCAAAAGGAGGGTCACCATAGGGGGGTGTATTAGTTACTTTTCTAGAGCCAGTGGTTTGCAAGAGGGCAGATTTAATACAGGACATTTGTAAGTTACAGCATTCATCCATAAGCCAAATGCAGGAAGAGTGCCGAATGACTGTCTATGCATTGGAGACCCGAAAGATCCAATCAAGGGCTGGGAGCCCACGGCACTGTCCTGTTTTCTTCCATGTCTGCAGATGATGGCTGAAGAAATCTTTACTGGAACCAGGATACGATGCTCGCAGCAGAGATGAGTACCAGAGCTCCTCTGAAGCAACAACGGCCATCCTTGACGACATCAGGGCCCCAAGCTGCTTCTTCGACGAGAACAGCTGAGTGCCCTTTGGGAGAACCAGCCGCAGCAGAGCTTCTCCTGGGAAACAGCCTGCAACTATCTTCTGCTCCCTTTCTCCTTTATGTTGCATCGGCAGCAATCCTCAGGTGGATCCTCTACGCCCAGAACCACACTAGCTCAGTCCAGCTGGGCATTCTGCCTCAAGCTGACCACAATAATAAGTCCACCACAAAGGGAATGTCCCCAAGCTTTCACGGGAAGCCATATGGATAAAGCAGGAGTGTGACTTGTCCTGGTTGATAGTACATTTGGTAGAAGAAGCCAAAAGTCCTTCACACATCCTCAAAGGCAATTTTAATTACCTACGTAGTTTTAAACACCTAACAGGGAAGTATAACTAAAGAGCAAAATAGTTAATAATGATATTAAAAAGAGAAGGGATTAGGTCTTTTTCTATTTCTCCTTACAATTAAACAGGGGATAAATGTGTCTCAGGGGAAGCAACATCATTAATAACCACCATAGGGACAAAGGGCAAACCCAACTGCAGACCAGACCACGACTCATTGTCTAGCAGCTGGACTCTGTCTCCCTTTGAGTATGCATTGCATTAACTCTTTCTAATAAGTTAGTCTATGCCTGTCACACACACATCTGGAAATTCTTTTCTTCAGTGAATGCCCATAGTCTGTCAAGGCCAAATTGAGAAACGCATCGCCTTAGGAGGATCTCCTTGGATCTGTCCAGTAACAAAGGGATACTGTCAAATTTGGTATTGTATTTGTAAGGTGAATCCCTCGAGTTTGGTCATCATGAAACAAATTCTTTGAAATTAATATTAGTTTGGTTTTTTTTTTCCTGGTTATTTTATTTTGTCTAAAATACTTCAGATTCACAGTGGCATTTTGTGTCCTTTTGTTGTCATTGCAACTTACATCTTCTCTGCTTTCAGAAAAGCATTGCCCTTAGCTCCTGGCCTTGGTGGACTGAGAACAAATCCTCTAAATTCTGGGAAGTCAATATTTCCCCTGCCCTCCACTCAGGAATGCCAGCTGGTGCTTGTCTAAGAAATATAGGGCTGAATCATGCTTTTGTTTTTTTTTTTTTCCAAAATGGGGTAGTCTTTCTAAGGATGACTTGTCTTGGTGATTTGGCAAAACTGATTTTTGTTTTGTTTTAGACAGAAGTCTTGCTATGTAGACCAGACTGTCCTGAACTCACTGTAGTCTTCCTGTCTCAGCCTCCCGAGTGCTGCTTTTGGTATTTAAATTGGAAATCAACTGCAGGTATACTAAAGCTAGTAGATGATCTGCAGAATCTAAAACTACCCTCCCTGGGAGCCCAAAGATTACAGTGCCCACTGGAATGAAGCCTATAGGAAAATCTTGGGTGCCTTGGCGATATTCTGTGTGCTATATCATGAGAACATTGAAGCTTGAGATATGGCCAAAGAATACATGGGTTGGACGGCAGTGCAGCCTAGTTGTGTGGTGAAAAGATACTTCTTGGGATGAAGTTCCACTTACTCACTGGTAGGTTTTGCCTCTGCTTATGTTTCTTGTACAACTACCTGAGCAAGACAAAACAGGAAAAGTTTCTTGAAGTGATTGTCAGTGCTTTGAGATATATGTATGAAATGCTGTACAGGAGAGGATGGGATTTCGATGCCTGCACAATCATCAGTTCATCAGCTGTGAGATTTTGTGCACAGGAAGCCTGATTCTGATAAATCAACAGTAACTTCAAGAAGCATACGTCAAGGGCTGGGGATTTAGCTCAGTGGTAGAGTGCTTACTAGCAAGCTCAAGGCCCTGAGTTCAATCCCTGGCACCCTTCCCCAAGCATATTTCAAAACCAAACAAATTCTGACCATCATGAGGATATCTCTGATCTTGCTCTTTGAGGTGACCAACAGCTCCTTCTATAAAGAAGCTGCACAGGGAAGCTACACCACTAGATCTCTTTTTTAGTATGTGTTCTTCCTTCTGAGGTACTTCGGCAGCAACCGCTTTGGCCATCCATGGCTTAACACTTTGCATACAGAACCATTTTGCTAGGATCTCAAAGAACTGTGCAGACACAAACTACAACTGGTTTGTGGTCCAGTAGGCCAATTAGTATTCCTACCTAAATTTGTCATGCATAGTGGCTGTGGAAACTGGCTGGCTGACCAAGTCAGAAAGAATTGTGTGGCAGAAGGTCCAAGAACACCATCCAAAGGACAGCACTGGTGCACTCCATACACGGAATTTCTCTGGTATAATAATGCCAATCTGATGTTGGCTCCCCCTACATTGCACTATTTTGAAGACCGGAGTGTTGTGACTTAAGGAAGTGTTCTACTGGCAGAAATCAATAGATGTTTCCTTTCCTTCAAGCCAGAAAACCTTGGGTGATGTGCCATATAGGACCTTGTCCACAGAAACCAATAACAATGTTTGGACCAGAAGGTGGAGAAATTTTCATGCAGGGCATGAACTTCCTGATCAAAACTCATTTACTGTTGCTCCCAGTGGTGCGCCTTTCATTGCTGAAGTTCTCTATAGGCCTAAGTACACTTTTTCCAACAACATTTTGATGTTTTCTCCAGCTGTATCAAAGAGTTGCTTTTCTCTCTGGGAATGTCAGGTCACAGAAGACTTCTCATCAAAATGGTCTAAATACAAGCATGATCCAACAGCTTGCTGTCAAGGAAGAGTGGAAAAAGATGGGATAGTGTTCATCTGATGGGGAATAATGGGAACTTACAACTCTCAGCTCAGCCTGAAGAACATTCAGAGGAATCTGGTCTTGGGATGCCCACAGCTTTTTCTCCTTGTGGATCAGATACACTTGGGAGAGGAGCGCCCCCTCGAGGCAGGAGTGAGTTTTTTCCACAAGACGGACGTTCCTTCTGAGAAGTCAGTGGTAGATCAGGGTCTAGAGGTGTATTTTGATTTTAGTTTGGTTTTTATTTTTTCCTCTCTTTTACTCAGCCCAAGGTTCCTCTGCAGAGCCAGTTTCTTCCTTGCACTTCACTTCTAATTTTTCAAATAAATGTGAAACTTTGCCACTGTTTTTTGCTTCTTTCACTCAATTCTTTGTTTGAGATGGAAAGAACCTGGAAACCACTTCCAGAAGGAGACTCCAGCACCCTAAAACCCAGCAACATTCTGATTGATTATCATCAGACCTTGGCATTGAGGGAGACAACTGCAAATGGTTAATGCCTTCAGAATTTCTTTTAAAGTACATTCAGGGACACGGGGGAGAAATTTGTGAACATCCAAGAGTTATCTGTGTCAACCCTACCAAAAATAAGTGGAGCTATAGAGGTTTTGAAAAAGGGGCTCTTGGGGCTGGGGCTTTAGTTCAGGGTTAGAGTGCTTGCTTAGCAAGCACAAGGCCCCAAGTTCAATCCTCAGCACAAAAATAAAATAAAATAAAATAAAATAAGAGAAAAAGAAAAAGAAAAAGAGGTTCTTATGCATGATTGCCTAAAAGCAAAAAGCCCTTTCAGCAGGTGCAATTGTTAAGTATAGTTGGGGTATAGTTGTGACATTTGGTAGACATTTACTGAATGTAAATATTTGGTTTGTCTTCATTTTTATACAGATCTCCTTTCTATGGTTAAGTGTGGTAGATTACTGCTTCTTAGAGTAGGTCAATATTCAGTTTGTCTGTGATGATATTATTGTTGCTAGTTTTGTTGCTAAAAATATAGACAGCTAAGTAGATAGAAATTAATAGGCAGTCAGAAAGGGATTAGGCCCTTGAGGGAGTCAGTGCAGATGATGAGACACATAAAAGTTGTGGCTGGAGGTGAATCTGAAGAGAGCCAGGCTTCAAATGGAGATGCAGGAGCCGGGCCTGCTAGCCCCCCTACAGATAAACAGCAGCTTGAGATTAGCACTGTAATTAGTGCCATATAGTCCAGTGAGCCCACACAGGCCCCAGATGCATAGATTGGTGACCAAAACTTCCAGACCCACACTCCCATCCATTTCCAGGCACACCTTTGTTTTTTCTACATTAAAAGTAATAGATAAACTAAAGTTAATGATGCTCCCTGTATACCTTGCTACATTCCTTGCTTCCCTATTGGATCAATGTTAGCTAAACAACTATACTTGTATTCCTATAGGTGGATTGCAGTTTGACCCATAAAGTTGTGATTTTGCTGCATAAAATGCCCTTGACAAAGAGCCTTGGCAGCCACCCACTCAGGACCCCTCCTGGAAATCCAGGAGCTGTTCTTATTATTTCCAGTAAAACTCCTTTAACACTCTGCTTTGGTTTGCGACTTCACTCCTGGATGTTGTGGGAGGACAAGCTCGATACATATGGTAACATTCTTGCTGCTCTGGTATAGTTGTTGCAGTTAATTGATTTTCTCTGTATGCCATTATCTGGATTGTCAAATGTTTATACTAAAAAACACTGCCTTAGAGTTTATGCTCAAAATGGAGTCACACAAGACAGGCTATAGCCAAAAAGCTGCTACTGATACTAGGAAATTATTTGAGATGATGGCTAGATAGTTTTAAGCACTGCCTCATCAAACTTCCACGTGCAATTCAGACAACTGTTGAGAATGAGGATACTAAACTGGGTGTGGTGGTAAACACCTATAATCCCAGCACTGTGGGAGGCTGAGGCAGGAGGATTGAAAGTTACAGCCCAGCCTGGGCAAGAGAGTGAGACCCTGTCTCAAATCTAAAAAAGGGCTAAGGAACGTAGCTCAGTGAAAAGTGCTTGTGTTCTACTGTTCAGCTCCTAGTACCAAAAAAAAAAAAAAAAAAAAAAAAAAAAAAAGTGAATTTGCTAAATGTAAATTAAATGCAAATAAACTATCTGTAGTTTCACAATCTTCTCAGTAATTTAAAAATCTTGAGGTTATGCTATACTAAATTAAATAATATTCATCAGTTGTTCGGGTCCTTCCAAGTAAGCTAAAATCCTGAGGTTGTAAAGCATAAGTTTAAAGTTTACACACACTGGCCTTTTGCTTTTGTATTATATAAAAAAGAGAAAGGGTAAGTATATTTGGATCCATTTCCATGCTTTAAAATTGTGTTATGAGAAGAGAAATAGTTCTCAAAAATATCGCTCTACATAATTGCTAACCCTAACTACAGCCCCCCCCAAAAAAAGGGAAACCATTTTGTATGTGAGGAAAATTGTAGCCGAGCAGCTCCCTTGGGAAATCATCTTTAAATCAAATTGTTTTCATTTTCCTTCCCCAATCTTTTCCTTAATTTTTCATAGATCCACCACTTTCACATGGTATTCTAAATTCTAAAGAGAGGCCTCAGCAGTGCCCCCTTTTCTCCTCAGCTTCTATGAAGCCCTGCAGAAAAGTCTGTCTGAAAAGACAATGCAGATGCTGGCCCCAGGAGGTCAAGGTCCAGATCTATCTCAATATTCTAGGGAGAAACAGAGAGAGAGGAGGTGGGTGGCGAGTGTCTGGAGAAGACCCTACCCAGCATGTGGATTTCCTGTCTATTGTCTCTCTCTACCTCCTTTTCGCTCATAAAAAACCCATTGCACCCATGAGCCTCTTGCACATGGAAATCTGAGAGGCAAAATATGTCTTCTATTTTCCTTGGGGCCACTTGGAACAAACCTCTTTCCTCCCAATTACTTCTGTCTCTTGAGTCTACCACCAAGTGGCAAACAGCACAATTCCTTAATGGCAGTAACAAAATGAGACATATTTCTTTGTAAAGGAAGTTACTGAATATGAGGATATTTTGAGGGGAAAGTAAATTTTTATCTTAACAATGGCTGTCTTTGCAAAATAAGAAAGAGACATAATGTAGACCTAAAGGTCTGGACAATTGTGAAGATTTGAGAAAGTTATAAAACAGATTTGGAAAGGAATGGAAATGTGCAAGTTTCCTTTTCTTTTTGCGGTGCTGGGGATTGAACCCAGGGCCTTGTGAATGCTAGGCAAACACTCTACCACTGAGCCACATTCCCCTCCCACAATGTCCAAGATTTTATGTGTGATCATGTTGGTGGAAAATTATTTACAAGAAGTTGAGCATTGAGTCAAAGGTGCAAAAGTAAAGTTTGATCCTTGTATTTAAATGACAGTTTTTCTGGAGCACCAATCTGTTTTTTGGTTTTGTTTTGTTTTTCTGAAATAGAGTCTAGCTACGTAGTCTTGGCTGGACTTGAACATGATTTGAAGCCCAGGCTGGCCTTGAAATCTTTATCCTCCTGCCTCAGCCTCCTGAAGGCTGAGATTATAGCTTGTGCCACCATGCTCAGGTTGATGGGCTCCTAGTAGGAAGTCATGAGAGGTCTTTCTTCACTTTCTAGTTTACTGGCCAAGAATATGAAGATTCTGTTGTACCTTGTGCTTTATATCTTTAAAATATTTTTTGTTTTGTCACCTTGATTTTATTTCATAATGATCCTATTTAATTAAATGCTTTAAAATTGTGGTATGTCTGACAAAATACCCAAAATTCTAAACTTAAGACTTTTTGCTTCAGAATTAACTTTGGGCCTTTCTGAGAGCACTTGGAAGTCCAAAAATTTATTAGACTTATTTGTATGCATATTAGAATCATTTGCATGAATGAATTATCAGTGTGTTCTGCTATGGGAGGGTCTGGATTATGAAGACTCTAACTTCATCAGCGAATTGATAACAATTTAATGCTACTGCTGGGAGGTGATGCAAACAGGAGGTGGGGCTTAGTTCAAGGGAGTGGGTCATGGAGGTGTGACCTTGAGATCTATGTATACAAGGTTTCCAGGCTTTGCTTCTCTGGCTCATTCCCTCTCTGCTTCCTGGCTGCTTGGTGAGTACCTTTCCTCTGCCATGCTCTTCTGCTCTGATGCTCCTGCCTTGCCACAGATATAAAAGCTAGTTAGCTGACCATAGACTGAAACCTCTGAAACCGTGAGCCAAAATAAACCTTTCCTCCTTTAAATTATCATTCTCAGGTATTTGTTTGCAGTGGCGAAGATTTGATTAGTACGGTAAACTTGTACTGAGAGTGGGTTATTGCTGTGACCATACCTGACAATATGCTTCAGAATATTTTGGAACTGGACTGCAGGACAAATTTGGAAATGTTTGGAGATGCAGGCCAGAGAAGGCTTAGAATACTGTAAGCAGTTTGATGGGTGATTCTGGTGGGGTGTGGAAGACCGGAATGCTAATAGAAATGCAGACAGCGAAGACTGTGCTTATGAGGTACTTGATGGGAACAAGGGCTTTACTGAGAATTGGACAAGAGGCCATTCATACTACATTCTGCAAAGAACAGGCCACGTTTTGTCTTTGTTCTAAGACTTTTTGCGAGACTGAGTTTAAAAGGCAATAGACTAATTAATCTGGAAGAGAAAAATTTAAGCCATCACAATGCTCAGGCTGCAGCATGAATATCTGCTTTTAGTCAGATTTACAGTGAGACTCAGGAACAATAGAAAGATTTGGAAACCTTTGAGTTTAACCAGAAGGAAGTATGTGTAAAGTGGGGCCAAAAATTATGGTTGCTGACAAGATGGCACCATTCTGATGAGGTAGGAATAGGGTGTGGCTTGACCTGGCTGGGAGGATGGACATCACCTTGGGGCAGTGGCCTTGACCTGATGTCAGCCTGGGGCGTGAAATTCCAATCGCCCCTCTTCTCACAGGATCGGGACACTCTCATGAGAACAGAATCCAGATAAATGTGAATGGCACCGTGAGCTCGCTCTCGCCCTCTTGCTCTCCTAACCCCCTTTACCCCGACCTCTAACCCATGCTCCATCTTTAGCTCCCTTGCCTCCCACTCCTTTTTAGATTCTCTAACTGTGGCAGCAGCTGGTTATTTCATTCACCTGGCAAAACCAGTCTCCCTTTTGTTATTAAAATAAACCTCCTTAATCCCCTAAAATTTGCACCTGCAATTCATTGCCTGCGTGAATAAAGAACCTGGAACGCCCATACCCTCCTGCGTCACTTTCATCAAGTATACGGCAAAGTTGGTGGAATCTATATGGTGATGAAATCCAAGAGGATTTCCACTGGCTTGACTTGGGACCTATAAAGAGAAGGAGACAGCTAGGTCTGAACTCCTCAAGGTAGCATCTATGCAGAAGACCTGGAGTCCACGTGGCGCCCCTTGTGAGACTTCACACAGCCTGGACAGATGTCTCTGTCCAAACTTTAGGGTGACACTGGCATATTTACCATACACAGAAGAAGGCCTTGTCTCCATGTTGGGACCCATAACTCCTTAGGGATAAAGGGGCTGAGTCATCTCTTGGCCTTGCCTAGTCCTTTTAATTCCCATGAGATAATGTGAGAACTAAGTGTTTTTTTAAACACTTAGTTGAACCCCTTGGTGGCCCAGCTTATATTTATTCTAAACCCCTTGATGGCTTAGCTGGTATTTCAAGTCTCTTGATGATTTAGCTGGTATTTCAAGTCTCTTCATGACTCTACTTAGCCAAAGTGAAACCATATAGGAAAAACATCTCTTGTATATATTTCAATAGAAAAAGGATTAAGAATGGGGATGGCTCTGTTTTTGTGCATTCACAGTTACTTTAGTTAGGCTTTAAATATTGTTAATTGTTGTTCTGTTCAGGCTCAGGCATAGGTCTTTAACTTATCTGTATTTAAATAGGAAAGCACAAACGCCAGGAGGCAATGGCTTCAGGCAGGTGCTTGGACCAGGAGAGAGCAGCCTTGATAAGCTGTGCGCTCAGGTAGTGCCTGAGGTCAAGGTCCTGACAGCCTCTGCAAGCTGCACAGTCAGCTAGCTCTAGGGCCTTTTTGCCTCTGGCTGGTCCAAGAAGAGTGAGCAGGCTGCAGGCCTGGCAGACTGGTAGCCTGCAGAGAAACACACCACCAGGCGTGGGGGGGTCAGGCCCCTTGCACTCCCAGGACCCATGGAGCCTCATTTTCTGCCAAGGCATGTCTGTTTGGGGTGGGTAGCCCCAATGTCAGAATGCTCAGTGCCCGCCTTAGTACTGTTCTGTTTGCCAGGCTCTCAGACCCAGCGAGAAGCCCTGGGCATTTTAAAACTGACAACTTTTTTGTTTGTTTTTTGCTTTTTGCATCAGCACCTCGTCTTGGAGCAGAGGTAAGATGGTCATGCCCTGCCAGGACAGGCCTTCAGTGTTGCCCACAGTCCAGCATCTACCCAGGGGAATAGGCCTGAGGCACCAGCGCAGTTGGACACCACCCTGTGTACCTCCTTGCCTCGGGCTTCGGCTGCAGTTTTAGGGAGCCCAGCCAGTTTGTTCCTCCTGTTGCAGTCCTGCCCTGCCAAAGGTTTCATGCAGGCAAAGATTTCTAAAAGGGATAGCATACATTTTTTTTCTTTCCTGCGGGAAGGAAGAGAAAGGATTCTCTTCTTGTTCTCCACAAGCCCATATGCTCCTCTAAAATCAGAGGCTTAGCTCTTAAGGTCCGTGTTTAAAAAAGAAAAAAAAAAGAGACAGGGAAAAAAGTGGAGGTAGCCAGTGACACACATGCATGTAATAGTCATGTCATGCAACAAGAAAAGATGGTAGCCAGCCGTGTGGTAAGGTAATGTGCTGGCACTCCAGATGAAAACACAAACCAAGGAAAAGCTATTTACAAACCAGCATGAGCAGAGACCAGGCTAATTTCCAAAAAGGGTAGCAAAATAAACAAACAAATGCACAGACCCACCGATTGATAACAAGGGCTAGAAAGAAAAACGAAACCCTTCTCGCATTCTCCACAGTTAGAAAAGAAGCAAACAGTTCTCTGCATCCCTTCAGAAGAGTCCCCTGCATTCCTGGCCTAGGGGAGAGAGTAAGGGAGGGAAGGAGTACAGAAAGACCTTGCGACATTCAGAGAGAAATGAAAAGTGTTCCCACATAGGCCTTACCTTGGCCTCCGCAGTACCTGAGCTTTAGTCTCCTGGCTGGCTACAGCAAAAATGTTATCGGGTAGTTCCTTTAGAAATGGCTCCCAGTTAGACTTATTCCAGGTTCTTCTTGTGTTGAACAAAGAATTGAATGAGACAAGCCAAAAATGGTGACAAACATTTGTCTGAAAAGTGAGAGGTGAAAAGTGAGGGGTAAGGAAGAAACTGGCTCTGCAGAACAAACTTGGCCCAAACAAAAGAGGAAAGGAAAAAGAGCAAAAAGAGAAGTACATCCTGGTCTAAAAGACGTAAGTGTGCTACCCTGAAGAGTAGGCTCCTCATGGTGTCTTTTTCTTTATATGCAGTCCACATCTCGTGGGAACCCATGAGTTCTACACACGGGGTCCTGGGAATTATCTGGCACTGTCCTGGGATCTTGTAATTAACGGGTCCTGCTTGTTTTCCAGCTTCGCTGTGCCCCTACTTCCTATCTCAGTCTTCTGACCAGAATGCTTGGTGAGGAGGTATGACTAGCTGACAGGCTTGAAGGTGAGGAGAGAGGAGGCGGGCATCAAAATGAAACAGTACGTCATCTTCACATCTTGGGCTGGAGTCTCCAGGGAAGGACTTCAGCACCTAAGCCAGAAGCGTGGCCTGTATCTGGGATCCTCAACAGGCTCAGGGTCATGACCAGCCTCTGCAAGCTCCTCAGTGCAGCCCACACTCGGCAGGGAAGATCAGGCTGTGCTCCCATACAAGCCCCTGCCCACAGGCTCTGTCCCACCTTGCAAGACGCACCCCTGCCAGCCCTCCACCGATAGGCCTTTGTACCTACAGCACTAGGTGCAGCATTTAGGCCACTTACTAGGTCCAAATGAAAGCCTCAGGGGCCTTAGCCTGGAAAGCAGGGAACAAGTAGAGGCATCCCTCCCTACACAGCCAGGGCCTGGGCCTGCCCCACACCTTCCCATCCAAGACAGCCTGCCTTATGTGGCATCGCCTCTCATTCCTCACCTCAGAAGACACACAAAGTTCACTGGAGCAGGTCCTGCCAGCGAAGAGAACAGAAGATTCCACTTAAAACTGCTGTGGGGAGTTTTAAGTGCTCTCATTCTTGTGAGCTGGCAGGCCTCATGACCCACACACTCGGATTCCAGTCCAATCTGGGTAGGACGGGTAGGGTGGTCTTACCTCCAGACAGGAAGTTGACCCTTCCGTCAAGTTGACCCTTTTGTCTGACCCTTTGGAGCCCACACCATGCTCCAAAGGAGGAGTGTCCTTCCCTATGGAGCATGCTGCCTCTTGAGCCAGTACTATCTCCCTGCCACCGAGGATGTCTCCATCTTCTATAGGCTGTGACCAAAACCTCAGCTCTCACCATACTCACAAGTCACAGCCCAGAGACCACAGGGGCCACAAGGGGGTTCTCCAGGGAGTGGTGGGTAGGAATTTGCATTCTGAGCCACATGTATGCCTGTTTCTATGGCTGATGCCTGCAACTATCGACAGTGATCACACCCACAGGTGCATGCACACATTTATGTCCTTGCGGGAAACCAACACTCATATGCAAATACACATGCATATGGGTGAACGAATACAGGAGCCAGAACCATTCACACATAGAAATGCACACAGAGAGACTACATGCACATACAACATGAACATTTCTTTCTTTTTTTTGTTTTAATTTTATTTTAATGGTACATTTTAGATGTACATATTGGTAACATTTATCATAGGGAATTTGTACCTGTACATGATATATCTTGTTGCTTCTTTTTTTCCCATTCCCCTCCCCTCATCCCCTCATCCCTCCCTATTTACAATAGCTTTGTTTCCATTTTTTCCTTCCATTTCTTATTTCTCTTGACCCTCTGTTCCTTTCCCCCTCCCTTGTTCCCTTTCCCATTTGGACATTTTCTTCCCTTTCCCAATATAATACATCTTAGTCTTTATTTACACTTCAGTTTCTCACACCAGAGAAACTATGCAGTATTTAAACATGTGTGTCCGATTTATTTCACTTAGGAGTATGGTCTCAAGATGCATCCATTTACCTAGGAATATCTCAAGCTTATTATTCTTTATGGCAGAGTAGTACTCCATTGTATAAAAATACCACATTTTCTTAATCCATTCTGCTGTTGATGGGCATTTGGGCTGCTTCCACGATTTAGCTATTACAAACTGTGCTGCTATAAACATGGGTGTGCATATATCCCTGTGGTATAATGATTTTAATTCTTTTGGGAAGATACCAAGAAGTGGAATAGCTGGGTCAAATGGAATCTTTAGTCCTAGTTCCCTGAAGAATCTCCACACTGATTTCCATAGCAGTTGCACCAGTCTACATTCCCACCAACAGTGGAGAAGGCTTCCTTTTTCTCCACAGCCCCTCCAGAATTTGTTATTGGCTGATTTGTTGATAATAGCCATTCTTTGTGGAGTGAGGTGGAATCTCAGGGTTGTTTTAATTTGCATCTCTCAAATGACCAGTGATGTTGAACATTTTTTCATATGTCTATCTGCTATTTCTACTTCTTCATCTGAGAAGTGTCTATTCATTTCTGCTGCCCACTTTGGGATTGGGTCTTTAAATTTGGGGGGTCTGATTTTTTTTGAATTCTTTATATATTTGAGATGTTAGTCCTTTGTCAGAGGAATAGCTGGCAAAAATTTTTTCCCACTCTGTGGGTTGTCTCTTCACTTTGTTGGTAGTTTCTTTTGCTGTGCAAAAGCTTTTTAACAAGATCAGGTCCCAGTTGTTGATTCTTTGTGCTATTTCCTGGGCAACTGGGGATTTGTTCATAAAGTCTTTGCCTACACCTATGTCTCCAAGAGTTCGACCTATTCTATCTTCCAATAGATTTAGTGTTTCTGTTTTAATATTTAGATCTTTGATCCACATTGATTTTAGCTTAGTGCATGGGGAAAGATACAGGTCTAGTTTTAACCTTCGGCACGTGGAAAGCCAGTTTTTCCAGCACCATTTATTAAAGAGACTGTCTTTCTTCCAGTGAAGTTGTTTGGCCCCTTTGTCAAAGATAAGGTAACTGAGAGTGTTTGGACCTGTTTCTTCATCTTCTAATCTGTTCCACTGGTCCTGGGATCTGTTTTTGTGCAAGTACCATGCTGTTTTTATTACAGCAGCTTTGTAGTATAGTTTTAGGTCAGGGATTGTGATGGTCCCTGCTTTGCTTTTGTTGCCCAGAACTGCTTTTGCTATTCTAGGTTTCTTTTGGTTCCAACATCACTGGTCATTCGGGAGATGCAAATTAAAACAACCCTGAGATTCCACCTCACTCCACAAAGCATGGCTATTATCAACAAATCAGCCAATAACAAATGCTGGAGGGGCTGTGGAGAAAAAGGAAGCCTTCTCCACTGTTGGTGGGAATGTAGACTGGTGCAACTGCTATGGAAATCAGTGTGGAGATTCCTCAGGGATCTAGGACTAGAAAGTCCATTCAACCCAGCTATTCCACTTCTTGGTACTGTCCCAAAAGAATTAAAAGCATCATGCTGCAGTGATATATGCACACCCATGTGTATAGTGGCACAGTTTGTAAGAGCTAAATCTTGGAAACAACCCAAATGCTCATCAACAGCAGAATGGATAAAGAAAATGTGGGTTTTTTTATACAATGGAGTACTACTCTGCCATAAAGAATGATAAACTTGAGATATTCCTAGGTAAATGGATGCATCTTGAGACCATACTCTTAAGTGAAATAAATTGGACACACATGTTTAAATACTGCATAGTTTCTCTGGTGTGAGAAACTGAAAGTGTAAATAAAGACTAAGATGTATTATATTGGGAAAGGGAAGAAAATGTCCAAATGGGAAAGGGAACAAGGGAGGGGGAACGGAACAGAGCACAAGAGAAATAAGAAATGGAAGGAAAAAATGGAAACAAGTTTTTGTAATAGGGAGGGAGAAGGGGGTGAGGGGAGGGGAATGGGAAAAAAAGAAGCAACAAGATATGTCATGTACAGGTACAAATCCCCTATGATGAATGTTATCACTATGTACATCTAAAATGTACCATTAAAATAAAATAGAATTAAAAAAATAAAAATAAAAATGGTATTGTTTCATAAATTTTATTTCATATTTGTTTTGGTCGATTAGGAAGAAAACTGTTCTTTTTAAAACTGATATTTTTATACTTATCTTGTATCAAGGGACCATGCTAAAGTTGTTTGTTCCTAGAGAAGTTTGTCGTCTTTTGTGAAGAGACTCAGGTTAATCTCTTGTTTCAGTCCCAGCTTTTTAATTCTTCTTTTGGCTGAAATAAACTGAGAGGTCTAGATTCACTGGGAACAAAGGATGTGATACAAAGGATCTTACCACATTTTCCAACTCAATGTTATAATTTTCAATTCTCATTTAATTATCATAATTTCTAGTTGATGCAATTCATTTCCATTTCCATTAGATGCATTTTACTTTCTGCTTTCATTTCCTACTGAGTTTTGCTGTTGTTTGTGTCAAAAATTTGAGGGTTGCCAAGTTTGGTGGCACATGCCTGTAATCCCAGCACTTGGGAGACTGAGGCAGCAAGATCACCTGAAGTTCAGGGCCAACCTGGGCCACAAAATGAGGTCAAGGCCAGCCTGTGCTATAGAGTGAGACCCTGTCTCAAAAAAACCTGAGTGTTGAATTGTTCTAAAATTTGAATATTTTTGGTTCCCAAAAAGCTGATGAACTCCACTAACATGGCAAACTCAAGCCACTCAGGATAGATTTGGGATATACATCTCCTTCCCTCTTTTGCTTTCCTCCAAATAGGGAATGTTGCCACCTGGCAGCAAATTTTGCTGGCACACACTGGGGCTAGTGACCAGAAAGCTTTTCCCTCCCCTACAGGCCACCAGTTTTTTGCTTGTTTGTTTCTTTTTTATCAAGCACCACAGTGGTTAACTGGAACATCTAGCACTCCCAGTAGTGCAAAGGAGGTGAGAGAAGCTGGACCAGAGCAGCCTTGGGCTGTCCACCGCAGCGGCAGTGGAAAGGATAGCGTTTTGGAGAGCAGCACCCCTCCTCCTGCCCTCCTCCCAGTGGCTGAGGAGGGAGACATGCCAGGCCAGCAGCATGGAACAGAGGAGGCTGTGCAAAAGCTGGGAGAAGCCAACTGTACATGGGACTGGGCTGCCCTTGTCTGAGGGTGCCACAGCAACTAAGCAAGTGACAAAGAGACATAAAGGGTAAAGAGACTTGGGTGAGCTGCTGAGAGACAACCAGAGAGCAGCTGGCTGATGACTCTGTCCGAGCCTCCACATCTGGAGGCCTAGACTGGCCCCACAACCAGCACTAATCCTACTGCAGACCTCAGGGGTGGGAGATTAGCCAGCCCAGATTTGGGCTCTGACTCAGACATTACCACAGAATTGTGGACACCAGAGGAATTTCATTGCTTTGTTTTTATTTTTGTTTGTTTTGTTTTCCTTTTTCTGTGTTTGTTTTGGTTGGTTGGTTGAGTTTCTTTGGTTGTTTAGGTTTTTTACATTTATTGTTGGTTTTGTTTGGTTCATTTTTTCTTTTTTCTTTCTTCTCCCTTTCCTCAACTGTCTTTTTTGACTTTTTTTTTTTTCCCATGTAAGTGAATATTGTCTCTAGTCTTTCTGGTTCACTTCAAAATTCTTTCCCCTTTAATTATTTCTCTCCTGTCTTCTTCTCCAGTTTCCCAAAACTTGGATGATTTTCCTTTGTCCTTCAGCCTCGGTTCTACTATAATTCTTTTCATTTATCTCTTTTTCCCTATTCCTCCTAAATCCCCCCCCCCCCGCCCACACACACAGGGTAAAATCACTCTACCAAGGGGAAACTCACGTGTACAAGTTCCTGGTTTATGTTGGATTTTTGTTATATAACTATAGATCTTCCTCCTGTGGTTAAAGGTACCAAATTAATAGTGAATACAATTTGTCAGTTTCTAGGCTGTGCTTGATGCTATTGTTATTGCTAATTTTACTACTTTAGCCAGGGTGTCATACCTGTTGTAATCCGCTGTTCTTCCTTGTATGACAACACAGTGATCGGGGTCATAAAAACTATCATAGTCCAGCACCATAGGACTGGGTTCTGGGCCAGATAGTGACTTCTCACCCCTAATGTACTGGGAAGGTAAGAATTTGGGACAGACACAAAGGCCAAGAACCACCTACACTTACAAGACATGTCTGAGGAATAGACATTTCCTAGAGGAACGTAGATACTAGAGATACGGCTACTCACCACAAGCAATTTACAAGCATCAACATAGAAAACATACTAAAGAAAAAAAAAAGAAAAAGAAAAAGAAAATGATAAGATGTAGAAGTAAAATGGTAAAATGCAACCCCAGACCTCTAACCCATCCAGGAAAAGTCCAGCAGACGATGAGATACAGTGAATCAGAAGCCGCCCACCTGAGTTTTCTGAAATGGTAGCAGCAGATATAAAAAAACAGCGTTGGGGATTTAACTCAAGTGGTAGAGCACTTGCCCAGCAAGTGCAAGGCCCTAAGTTTGATCCCCAGCACCCCTACAAAAAAAAGAAGAAGAGGAAAGAAGAAGAAAGAAGGAGGAGGAGGAGAAGGAGGAGGAAGAGGAGGAGGAGGAGGAGGAGGAGGAGGAGGAGGAGGAGGAGGAAGAAGAAGAAGAAGAAGAAGAAGAAGAAGAAGAAGAAGAAGAAGAAGAAGAAGAAACAAAAACAAGTGACTGAAGCTACAGAGAAAATCAGACCAGAAATCATCTCTCAGGTTAAAAAAAAGAGATGAAGGACTTGCTCAATGAATATAGAGTAGACATAGATTTTAAAAAATAAAGGAGCTTAAGAAAATAATGGAAACCATGAATGCCCAGCATAGGAAAGAAATGGAATCCATAAAATAGATTCAAACAGATATCCAGGAGGTTGAATGCTTGCTCTTGGGTAGGAAGTATCAATATAGTGAAAATGGCTATACTCCCAAAATTTTTATACAAATTTAATGTAATCCCAATCAAAATATCAACAGTATACTTCACAGAATTAGAGAAAACGATCCCAAAAATTCATTTGGAACCAGAGGAGACCTAGAATAGCAGAAACAATACTGGGCAACAAAGGCAAGGCAGGGCAGGGGGCATCACAATCCCTGACTTGAAATTATACTACAAAGCTAATGTAATAAAAACAGCATGGTACTGGCAAAAAAAAACAGACCTGATGTTCAATGAATAGAATAGAAGATGCAGAAACAACTCCAAACATACTCAGCCACCTTTGACAAAGGGGCCAAACACCTTCACGGAAGAAAGATAGCCTCTTTAATACAAATGGTTCTGGAAAAACTGGCTTTCCATGTCCCAAAGACTAAAACTAGATGATGCCTCGCACCATGCACTAAACTAAAATTGAAATGGATCAAAGATCTAAATATTAAAACTGAAACACTAAATCTGCTGGAGGACAGAGTAGGTAGAACTCTTGAAGATATAGGTGTAGGCAAAGACTTTATGAACAAAACTCTGATTGCACAGGAAATATTATAAAGAATCAACAACTGGGACCTCATCTTATTAAAAAGTTTCTGCACAGCAAAAGAAAACTACCAACAGAGCAAAGAGACAATTCACAGAGTGAGAAAGGAATCTTTGCCAGCTATCCTTCAGACAAAGGACTAATATCTAGAATATATACTAAAAAAAAAAAAACTTTAAAAAACCCAGACCTTCCAAATTTAAAGACCCAATCCAAAAATGGGCATCTGAAATGAACAGACAGTTCTCAGATGAAGAAGTACAAACAGCAAATAAATTTATGAAAAAAATGCTCAACATCATTGGTTATTCAAGAGATGCAAATTAAAACAGTGTTGAGATTTCATCTGACTCCAGAAAGAATGGCTATTATCAAGAAATCAACCAGTAACAAATGCTAGTGAGGCTGTAGGGGGAAAAGGAACCCTTCTCCACTGTTCGTGAGAGTGTAAATGGAGCAGCCATTGCCGAAATCAGTGTGGCAATTCCTCAAAAAACTAAAATTAGAGGTTCTGTTTGATCCAGCTATTCCCCTCCTTCATATTATGCACACCCATGTTTATACAGCACAGTTCATAATAGCAAAATCTTGGAAACAGCCCATATGCCTACCAACTGATGAATGGATAAAGAAGATGTGGGGTTTTTTTTTATATAATGGAGTACTACTCGGCCCTAAAGAAGGATAAACTTGAGACATTTCTGGGTAAATGGATGCACCTTGACACCATATGCTTAAATGAAGAAAATCAGAAACACATGAGTAAATATTGCATTGTTTCTCTGGTGTGAGAAACTGCAAGTGTAAATAAGGACCAAAATGTATAACAGATATTCTGAAATAGAAAGAAAATGTTCAGATGGGAAGGAGAACTAGGGAGGAGGGAGGGGAAAGGAAGCAAGAGAAAAAAATGAGAGAAAAGAAGGAAAACCAGAAACAAAGCTTTTGTAAATAAAGAGGGGAAGAGGGGTTGAAGGGAGGGGAGGGGAATTGGAAAAAAAGAAGAATCAAGATATATCACGCACATGTACTAACTTGCTATGGTGAATGTGATTATTATGGATATCTAAAATGTACCAATAAAGTTAATTAATTATAACATTTGAAAAAATGGAAATGTATGAGAATAAAAAGCTTCTGACAACAAAGGAAATGAACTACAGAATGAAGCGAGGACCTAGACAATGGGAAATTTTTTTGCCAGCTATTACTTGGGAAGAGGACTAATATCTGGACTATATAAAGAATACCAAAAAACAAAAAACACAATAAAAAATGTGCAATTGAAAAATAATTAAGTATTTTTAATTATGTTTACACAATATGCCTCAGATGCACATGGCCACCTGGCCCTGGGGGATGTTCCTTACTCCAGCTACATCCCTCCAGTAGCAACCACAGGAAGTCTCCCTATCCTGCCCACTTCTGGGGCCCTCCTCCACTAAGAAATAGAACCTATCACAGGAATCAAGCAAATGTTCTACAACAGAGAAATAAAACATGTGAAAATTTAAAATTCATTGGATTTTATTAACAGT
>PVJO010023436.1:0-26117 GCA_004026905.1 Hystrix cristata | reverse complement strand
ATCTGCATCTCTCGAATGACCAATGATGTTGAACATTTTTTCATATATTTATTTGCTATTTTTATTTCTTCATCTGAGAAATGTTTATTCATTTCAGATGCCCATTTTTGGATAGGGTCTTTAAATTTGGGGGGTTTGATTTTTTTGAGTTCTTTATATATTCTGGATGTTAGACCTTTGTCTGAGGGACAGCTGGCAAAAATTTTCTCCCAGTCTGTGATTTTTCGCCCCACTCTATTGGTAATTTCTTTTGCTGTGCAAAAGCCTCTTAATAGGATGGTCCCAAGCATTGATTCTTTGTATTGTTTCCCTTGCAGTCTGAGTTCTATTCATAAATTTTTTTCCAACCCCTATGTCTTCAAGAGTTCTTCCTATTTTATTCTCCAGGAGATTAATTGTTTCTGTTTTAATGTTTAGATCTTTGATCCACTTCGATCTTAGTTTAGTACATGGTGAGAGACATGTATCTAGTTTTAGTTTTTGGCATGTGGTAAGCCAATTTTTCCAGCACCATTTATTAAAGAGGCTATCTTTCTTCCAGTGAGGGTGTTTACAAGTGCTGGTGGGGCTGCGAGGAAAAAGGAACCCTCCTCCACTGTTGGTGGGAATGTGGACTGGTCCAACCACTGTGGAAATCAGTGTGGAGATTCCTCAGAAAACTACAACTAGAGGTTCCATTTGACCCAGCTATTCCTTTGCTTGGTATCTTCCCAGAAGAATTAAAATCATCATGTCACAGTGATGTATGCACAACCATGTTCATAGCAGCACAATTTGTAATAGCTAAGTCTTGGAAACAACCTAAATGCCCAACAGCTGATGAATGGCTAAAGAAGATGTGGTTTTTTTACACAATGGAGTACTACACCGCCATAAAGAAGGATAAACTAGAGTAATTTGTGTGTAAATGGATGCTCCTTGAGAACATACTATTGAGTGAAATAAATCAGACACTTATCAGTACACATCGAATTGTTTCTCTGATATGAGAAATCATTAGTGTAACTAAGGACAAAGAGGTATAATAGATATTATGTTAAAAAAAAAGATAGTATTCAAAAGAGAGGAGAACTAGATAGGGAAAAGAGGGATAAAGAAGAAGGTTAAAAGAAAAGTAAGATGAAAGGGAAAAAGATGGAAAAGTGTAAATAAACTTGTTGCAAATAGAGAGGGGTGGGTGAATGGAAGGGAGGGGAGGGGAAGAGGGGGGAAAGCCAAGATACATCATGTACAGGTACAAAATAACCATGTTGGTTATGATCATTATGTATATAATGTACCAATACATGTTCTTGGTAAAAATTAAAAAATTAAAAAAAAAAACCAGCCCCCTCCCAAAACAAAACAGTAGTTAAATGTACCAATCTTTTTCTTTGCGGTCAATACTTCTTGAGTCTTATTTGTGAAATCATCCCCTATTCTTAACCATATTCTCCAAATATACTTTTAAAAGTTTCATTGCTTTGCATTTCATAGTGAGATTCACATCACTAAATGCTCATTATTTATTTAGAATCTCAATGGGCTTTTGGCGGTCAGCAGTAAGCAAAGCTACCTCTCTCCTCTGCATTTTCAGGTCTCATTCAGAAGCCATAGTTGTTAGGTTTCCGTCTGAATCGTTCAACACAGCTGAGGAGCTGGAAGGCGACAGATTCGAATGTTTCAACAGACGGTAAAGAGCCAGGAACCTTCACTTTCCAATGGTCTCCCGGACAGGCAGCCACTAGCCGTCCTCTCACAGCATCACCATGGTCAGGAAAGCTGCCTTTCCTGCTGCCATAAACATGCTTTCAAGAAAGCTGTGTTGAGGTTTTGTTTTAAGAAGTAACTGAAAATACATTGGAAAATGTTCTAGGTCCACTGGATTTCAGTATTTCTCAGCACAAGGTAAATCCACAACTGAGGGGAGCACAGCTGATACCTTGCTCCACTTGTCTTACTTCTGACTTTTCAGAGGGCTGGGGATTCACTCCAGAATACTGCTCAAGTAGGAAAGCTGCTACATCCACTAGGGGAACTTCTACTACGGGGGAGTGGAAGCACTCATATCCCATTTTTGCCACCCTCCAAAACCTAGCATCCTTTCAGAACATAAATTACGTCTTCAACGAAACTCTATAAATATCCATGCCCAAAAATTTATTGAACATGAACTTAGCTGCTACCTTTAATGTAAAATACTAGCACAGTATTTTTCAAGGTGTAGATCATTATCTATTAATGAGTCATGAATCAATGAGATAGGTTACAACTAGCATTATCTGAAAATGAACCACGGTGGAATATAAAAAGACAATGTCAGAATACTTTGAACACAATGAAGGCATTGTTTCACAAAAATTTTTTCAATTAAAATTGTGTGTATATGTCTGCCTCAGTGAAAAATGCATTTTTTATTAGGGTTTCTTGCCAAACATCTGAGAGACACTGGAGTCTGGCACGTTGCTGTGAACATACATGCTGGGAGATTTTCCTCCCGGCAACCATCTCTCACCCTAGGAAACACTTACTCACTTCCACCCATGAGCTGTAAACACACATCCCCTTATTTCCATGTGATCCCCACCTGCCTGGCCCCTGATGATGGATGCAGGAATGGACACCTGACCCATACTGGTCATGAGCTCCTTGCTTACAATTTTTTTACTTGGCACTCAGAGAATGTTTCAGTCCCAGAAGCTATTGATGCACTGCTGGTGGCCATGTTTCCAGCCACAGGGAAAAATGGTCTCCATGAGAAGGGAAGAAACAAACACGCAGACAGAGGCAGAGCTGAGAGCCATCCTCTGGCCAGCTGCATTGTGCCCTTGCCATAAGTTGGTGGCCCAAGTTGCTCTTAGATACTGTAAACCAACATGTCTCAATTTTCTCCTAAGTTACTTTGATGGGTTTCAGGCACTTTCCATCCAACAGGCTATGCAAGGCCTGTTCTCCTACCGTCTTGGAGGTTGAAGTAACAAACTGAAGATTTCAGCTTCGATGAATAACAAACAGGTCCTTTCCCTAAAACCTATAGAACAACTCCTCCCCCCAGTTATCCTGTAAGAGTGAAAATCAACACAATCCATAAAAAACTACAAATATAAAAAATTGTTATTGAAATTTGACTTTTTTTTACTACTATAATGAAATAAAAGATATTTTGGGGTAAACATGGTAAGTAGAGATGAAACCCTCAATGCCTCATGTATGGTACCATCTATAATACTTCAGCCTGTCTTTGGCCTGATTGGAAGCCAGGGAGACACATTATGGTAGAAAGGCACAGTAGAGACCTTTGTCCATGGGTGTCCTGTTTATTTTTTTTTTAAAACTAACCCCAAACCATCCCATTGAGTTCCTAAGTCAAGGAGAACAGGGTGAGGGCAGGGTTACCTGATGATAACCAAGTTCTACTGAGAGTGGTTCAAGGATTTAGAGGCAGAGAAACAAGAGAAAATGAAAAGAAGGCTGTCTGAAAAGCAAAAACTAGAACTGACAGAGGTGAGCACACTCCAAGCCCAGAGAGTAGGAAATCGAATGCAGCCTTCTAAATTAAAGAGAAACTTCTTTTCCTCTAAGAATGTAAGTTTCTGACTGCCTAACAAGCGCAAGGCCCTGAGTTTGATTCCCAGCACCAAAAAAAAAAAAAAAAAAGACAAAACAAAAGAAGTTTCCTCCCATACTTGCTTTACTAAGGATAGTTTTGTCCTTGAAATTTACAATCCAACGATTGTACATTTCTCTGTGTCCTGAACATGTCATGCAGAAGACTGCACCAATTGGCCCATTTACAAAATGTAGTTTTTCAGCTTTGGAAGCAACTACTGAAAAAGACAAGTTTACCTCTGGTACAGGTCAAGTTTCTGAGGCATTCCATGAGTGTGTACGGGCAAAGTGATCGCTCATGTGTAATGGAACTTGTAATTATTCTAACCAGTTCTGCATTCTCTCTCAATTCTCCTTGCCTTAGAGCCTGCCCACACTATCAGGGGCACATCCAGGAAAGCTCTCCAAGCTCTCAGCTGACCGGCCCTCGTGTGAGACAATGTCACAGGTGGCATGCTCACCATCAGCTCTCTGGAAACATACCCAAGGAGTTAAATGTTACTAGCAGAATTTTGATAACAAAGCACAGGTAATATATGATTTTCTCAGTTAAAACTTCTAGGGCCAACACCTAAAGAAAAACTTGGTGCTAACAATCACAGTCTGATTTGTTTTTTTAAAAATGTTGAGACAGGGTCTATTGCAGCCTCTGTTGACATATCCTTTAAAAGAAAAGGCACACTAGTAGTCTAGTCTGAGGAAGTAAGTCCTGGTCTCTGCAATTAACTGAAGTTTCACTTTCTTTATGAAGGGCTTTAGTCTACATTTGAAAATGTGTATTAAACTCTGTGGCCCCCAGTCAAGCACACCTGTAATCCCAGTACTGCACTCTGGGAGGCTGAGGCATGAGGCGTGTGCAAGGCTGGGCCCAGCCTGGGCAATTTAGGCAACTTAGCAAGACACTATCTCAAACTAAAAAACTTTTTAAAAGGGAGGGAGAGCTGAGGATGTGAATGGCCTGGATTCAATCACCACTACTGCAAATACAAACACACACACACACACACACACACACTCACACACACCTCAAAACTCAATGGTCTCAATGGTTCCTTCTGCACTACTATTGATTCTAAGTAACAAGGCTCTTCTTTTATTCCATTATTAAGGCCTCAGGAAATGAAGAAGCTGCCTTTTGATGATATATATAGTCTTACTATGAGCAACATGAAACGGTCACTAAGGCGGATTTGGGGATTGTGGTTTTCTACAGAGATGAGAATGAAAGGTAGACCAGACAACTAGACAGCATCAGATTGCTTGTTCTTGTATAACAAAGGGAGGGCTGGAGCAGGACATCTCACTACATACTAGCTGTACCTTTACCAAGTGATAAACTCTAGAATTTTGGTTTTTCACTTATAAAATGGGAAAGATAATACGTCGCAATGTGGTTGTGGCTGTGGGTGTTGAATAGGAAAATCCTCACGAGAGCACTTGAAAACAGCAAAGCAAGCCAGGCGCAGGGGTACACGCCAGGTAGCCCAGCAACTGGGGAGGCTAAGACAGGAGGATCGCAAATACAAAGCCAATGTGGGTAACTTAGTGAGACTGACTCAAACTAAAAAAATTTTAAGGGCTGCGGAATGCAGCTCAGTGATAGAATGCTTGCCTAAGAATCCCCAGACAGACAGAGAGAGAGAAAGAGAGAGAGAGAGAGAAGGGAAGAAAGAAAAAGGGAGACAGCGATGCACCATACAAATGTAAATTGTATTATTATTTGTAATAATCCTGCCAAAATGGTATTTCTCAACAAACAAGCATTTTTACACCAATGCTTTCATGAAGAATTAAAATTCGACTTTGTTCCCTGCTCTCGGCCTATCTGCTGTGGACTAGACTTCAGCATGCTGATCCAAGCTCACATGGCCCTCTCGCTGCTCCACCACTGACTTCAGTTATCGAACATCTGGCCTCTGTCCTTACTACTATTTGTTTACAACTACAAACAACCTCACGAGGGCTGAGAAAGTCTACCGCTGTAAAACGATAAGCTGGGAAAACTTTGGGAATCGCCCGCGCTGAGCCGCGAGCGCGGCGCTCCCGGGGAGGGCGGCGCCGGCAGACTGGCCGCCCTCCGCACCGCGTTCCCGGGCGCCCGCACACCACACAATGCACCGCGCAGCCCGCCTCCCTCCCTCGGCAGCCCGGACTTTGAGACTTCGCTGCGGAACAGAAGTGAGAGGCCTTGGCCGGCAGCTGTTACTTGCTCCTTATTCTGTGTCACTCACAGAAAGAAGTGAAAGATGCTCAGTGAATCAGCAGTGGCTCGCTTTGTTTGAGCAGGTTGTATGTGTTTCACATCTGTTCCTCCAGCCTGCAGTAATTTAAAAAACTGGTAGTATCATCTTTTAAAGGCAAAACCTCTTACATTTAATAAAATAAAATGCAAAATAAACAGCCCTTTTTGGTTTGAAGTTATTCAGTAAGTTTTTGTTTTTTGGTTTTTTGGGGTTTTTTGATACCCAAAAGGCAGTTTTTTCCCTGGTGGTATATAACAGAAATTGCTAACATAGTTAACTAAATGGCTTTACTTAAAATTTGCTTTTGAGTGCCTACTTGTACCACAGTGCCTTTTTTTTTTTTTTTTTTTTGAGACACAGTCTTGCTGTACATTTCAGGCTGGCTTTGAACTCACTATGTAGTCCAGGCTGGCCTTGAACTTGTGGGGATCCTCCTGCCTTGGCATTCCAACTGCTAGGATTACAGGTGTGTGCCACCATGCCCGGTTACAGTGCATTTTAAAAAGTATTTTGCAAAAAAGGCACAATTCTTTTAAGATTACATTTGCTTAAATAAAATAGAAGATTTTATTCTTTTTTTTTTTTTTGGAAAGAGTCTTATAGCACAGTCCAGGATCAAATTTGCAGTCTTCTTGCCTCAGCTTCCTGAGTGCTGAGATTACAGGTGTGGGACACTGTGCTCAGCCAATATATAGGACTTCAGAACATTTTCTGTCAGGTCTCAAAATCAGGTGAGCTTGCTTTTAGCCGAGAAATTAAGGTCTGCATGATGTTCTGTAGATAATTCACACCTATCTAAACACTTCTGCTGCTTATTCTTTCTGTTTTTATTTTTTGCAGCACTGGGGATGGAATTCAGGACTCAGGCATGCCAGGTGAGAGTTCTCCCACTAAGCTACACCCCTAGCCCCTTCTTTCTATTGTTAACATCACCTTGAAAAACTTGGAGTCACAAAGGGAAAACCAAGAGCCACTTTTACACTTAAGCATTCCCAAATCATACATGCAGTTATGTAAACCATGGAAGGTAATTCCTTTTCCACTTGTGTAACTGCCTGAAAATAAACCAGAAGTGGGCACATAAGAAAAACAACATACATAACAAATATTTATAATTTAACAGGGGTTCTTTAACTCTCTCCTCCTCCTCCAATAAAATTCTGATTTCTAATGAATGGAACAGCCCTTTCATCTTGGTTTTGGCTCTTGCAGTTAACGACATACACAAAAAAGTTACAATCGTTCATTCCCACAATTTTATGTGGCTTTCGGAGGCCAAATGAGCAAGTGGATCATCTTGTTAATAAATCTTCCCAATTAGGCCGGTGAGTATAGACTCGGGCCATCTCAGAAGGCTCCTGGAGGCTGGGGAGTGGAGCAGCTCATTGTCTGTGAGCTCCCAAATGCAGCACGACTCTATCTGATTTTAATGCACAGATGTCTTGACTGGAAAGAAAACCTCATAAATCACCATCCCACACAGTTTAGATGGGAGAGGAAGTAACAGAACAGAACAATTAACAATCACTATTCCAAAGAAGCTATTTAACGTTGTGAAAAGAGAGACAAGACAGGGCTTGGAAGGCCTGAATTTCAGACACTCCACCACCACTTGCGAACTTTTAATCCCCTGGACTTGGTTTAACGTATTTCTAAGGAAAGAATAACCACCATTCTCTCTCTCTCTCTCTCTCTCTCTCTCTCTCTCTCTCTCTCTCTCTCTCTCTCTCTTTATCACACAGCTTTGTTGTTAGGATTAAATATGAAAATCAAAGCTAAGTACTGTACTTTAAAAAGAGCTTTAAAGGGCTACCCCAGTATTTGTGACAGTAACACGTTTCTCCCCACTGCATTTACTCAAGTGTGATGGAAGATGATCAAAGCCAGGCCTTCCACAGTTCTGCCAGTTGCGAGTATCTGAAGTGGGTCCATTATCACTGCAGCCTGGGGTGACATCAGGCCGCTGTTTACAGGAGGAGAAAGGCCACCAATCTCCACTGGGCCCAGGACTGTAGTGGCCAGGCAGTCTCCCTTGGCTGCGTGTAAGCACAAATGAGCTCTTTATTGGTGGCATGTGTGTACATGCACCAGCTCGTGTGCAGTGGCACTAAAACAAAAAAGCTGCTTGATGTGTGCACACCACACTCACTTCGAGTCTTTTTACATGTTCAATATGACAACTAAGAAAAAGCAATCAAAATGCAACTTTCACTTTTGTTCCTCAGAAGGAGGGAGGAACTGTCAGTCTCAGAAACTGCATCCTCAGTTTGATTTTTAAAAAGCATCTTGAAAGCAAAACAGTCCATTCTTCTAGCTTTTACAGTACCCTCTTCAAGTTCTACAAACTTTCACTAATGAAAAGAACTGGGCACAACATATTTCAAAGCATAAAATACATTCAGATGTAGTGACCAAGTCTTATAGAACAATGCCATCTATCTTAACGGTGGTTGGAGTTGCTTCTACCTGTAAATTCAGGAAGTACTCAAGCATTAACATACTCATCTACTTTGGGGACAGATCTTGTTAAATTTATTACTATAAAGGAAAAAAGTCTGGCTTATTAACATTTGCCCGTTCATGAAATTTCTTGGCAGAAAGCAATCTGTTAAATCACATTTAGAGGAGCAAAAAGAAAATAGCCATTGCATTCATTATAACTTTCCCTTAACTATCCATCCTCTTCTGGGACAGCAGTCGGATCAAGAATAATATGGGAGCAGATCATGTTTATAACCGGCAATGAAACTTTACTCCAGACAATAAATCTAGTGTAAATCCTAACAGTAGAACACTGAAGAAGAGACACTGGAAAATTTTTGGTACCTGGAAATGTGTTTGCCCTGGTCCTGTGATGATGGCTGGAAAGGAGAGACACTGGCTCAGTAATAAAATGAAGAAGGCAAGGAAGAATCCTGACTTCTGTTTTTAGCCCTGCAGCTGATTATAGAATAAACCTAGGTAGAATCTACTTGGCTGAGATGCACCTTATTCTCAGGGTGAAGATGATGACAGCAAATACTATTTTCTGATTTTTAGGAGAACATAAGTAAAAAGCAACTAATAAGTGAAAAGTTTTATGCAACACTTCCCAACAGGAATTAGAAAAGAACAAAATAGGCTGGGGATCTAGCCTGATATTGGACAACTCCTCTGAGAGCTGGGGAGGAAAACATGCTAAACATGTAGGAAGTGTTATTAGCACTTCCTTCATTTTATAGTTAGACACCACAGAAGTACAATAAAAAAAAAAAGTACCGGTTCAACTATTCCAGGGTCGGCTCCAGCAAGTAACACTAGCCACATAAAAACCTTTGAGGAGCTGGATATGGTGGCACATGCCTGTAATTCCAGCTACTTGGGAGACCGAGGCAGGAGGCTCACAAGTGTGAGGCCAGCCTGGGCAATTTCACAAGACCCTGTCTCAAAATTTTAAAAGGGCTGGGGATGTAGCTCAGTGTTCCCTGGATTCAATTCCCAGTACTGCAATCAATCTATCAACAGAACAAAACTACATAAAGTAAAGCAGTTGACTTGCTAATCAAGACAACTGGTAAGATAAGCCAAATTGGTGGCAATCCTCATTCTTAATATTTTCCCCTATCTAAATTCCTTGAAATTCTAAAATTGACTATTTGGGCTATATTCTATTGCTTTGTCTGTCCAATTGACAGGATCACTTTATAGCAATTATAAATGCACACAGTGAAAACTGAACACGTGACGAGTAGGAATTTATAACCACATTGTGCACATCCCTGAGTTTCTATTTGACACTTCGTGGCTGGACTGCTGCACTCCAGTGGAACAAAATATTACGTCGCTCGCTACACAGTTTTGCTACATACACGGTCTCCTTGAAAGCACAAAGGGTTCCAAGAACTTATTATAGTAACGCTCATAGGTGCCTATAAGCATTCAATCATCCCAACTTCAAAGACATACCTAATAAAAGAAGGCTCCATTCCACCTCAGTAACTGACTGAACATGACAGAACTACTCTTTACCAAAAGTTTTTTTGCTAGTCATAAAAATGTCAATTTTTTTCTCATCACATAATAGTGTGCTGAGTTTGTGCTGATACCTGCATCTTGCATTCAAAAATTAAAGGATAAGTATCCCAAAGTGTATCTAAGTAAAAGTTAGGGAATGTCAACAATTTAGACTAAAAAACAATTAGAAAGCTCTTAATTTAGTTCTCACAGGACTATACCTATAAGTGTACAAATAACCAACACCAGATAAAGCAGAAGAACCAAAGAAACAGCCTCTACTTTACTTCAGGAAATTCATTTCTTAAAAAAAAAAATGTTTTGCCAGGCAAAGTGGTGCATTCTTGTATTCCAGGCTACTAAGGTGACTGAGCCAGGAGGCTCACTTGAGCCCAGGAGTTCAAGGCCAAGCTGGGCAACATAATGAGACTGCATTCCAAAAGAAAATTATTTATATAAATAGTCAATAACAAAAATCACAATTTAGGGGCTGGGGATTTAGCTTAGTGGTCTGAATGTCTGCCTCACAAGCACAAGGCCCTGAGTTCGATCCCCAGCACCAAAAGAAAAAAAAAAAATCACAATTTAAGAAGAGGTGAAACTTAGGTCAACAGAACAGCTGCCAGGAGGTCATAAAAAATGATTTGGATTATTCAGACAAACACAAACGTGGTGGCAACAAGTACCATTCCTCCATTATCCCCAAATAGATTCTTTGCTCATCTCTTCTTTTTTATCATACGTGAGCAAAATAGAAAAGAGTGGTCAAATATCTGCCTGCCTGCCTGCCTGCCTGCCTGCCTGCCTGCCTTCCTTCCTTCTTTCCTTCCTTCTCATGCCATGCCTCACACATGCTAAGCATGTACTCTACTAGTAAACTATAACCCCAGCCTTTATAATTCAGTTTCCTTTCTAATTGTAGTACTAATCCTCAATTAGCCCTAAAAGAAAGTGCAAATTTTCATCATATTGTTCTCAAGATACATAAATACTGCAAAAAAAACCCCAAATTCATAATCTATATTAATCTGATGCACTTAGCACTCAGTGAACATGAAATCAGTTGTGGGGAACACAATAGAGATAGGAAGATGGAAGCGCCCTGGACCCCAAAGTTTTCGTGCTAAGGTAGGAAAGATGGATCCATGACTTGGTGCACAACAAAACTCAACTCATGTCTAGGTATTTTGCCAAATTACAGACAAATTTTCTGACCATCAAGATTTTCAACTATAATACAATTCCAATAATATCCTCAAACCATCCTTTGTTTTTGTCCAGCTACCAATTAATTTAAAAATAAAAAGAAGAATTATTCTCAAAACTCAAGTTGACCAGTAAAGTGACAGGTCACATAGCACACAGGTGAAGATGCACATACTGAACAGCAAAACGCTTAATCCCGGTAAAATACTGAATATGGCAAAATGGACTCTAGGCCCTCAAACTCTTCCAGGGTATTTGGATCTCTCAGAAATAGTAACAAATCATGTCTTCCAACTATTATCTCTTTTCCAAATAATTTTAAAGGAATTGCACATATATTTTTCTTAGCTGGTCAGTAAGTTTTCACTGGTCCTGCTGCAATTTTCAATCACAATAAGAACTTCTTGGAGAAATATGGGAACAATAAATGACCTGGGACAAAAATCAGTCTGCCCTTAGAACTCACCTCACATCACTTGAGGTTATAGATTCTGCCTCTCAGTAGCTCCAAGTCAGACAGATATGACAGAATCGAGATGCAAAGACAAAGCTCTGGCAATTGCTCTATCATCATAGCCTAAGTCTTCTATAAGAGCAGATAATACATTCTGGACTCTTTATTGCTCTCCAATGACTGTCATTTAGACCTGTGTCCCATTTTCTCAGACAAAGAAGTAGGGACAAGAAACACAATCAAAAGATTTCTCAGAAGGGAGGAAAGGAAGAAGTTGAGTCAGCTCAACTGCTTGGACTTGCCTGGTTTTTATCTGCTCAGTGGAGTGTCTGAAGACAGGAATCCAACCTGACCCAAGTACTAATCCCAGCAATTGTATGATCAACTGTGTAGCTATGAACAAACATTTCCTACATATGCCTTTCACATCATGGCAAAGTCAGCTCACTCCACTTAGGAAATTAAATTCTAGTTTGAGCTTTTGGATCTTGATCTTTGCTTTTTTTTTTCATCTCTTTTTTTAATACTAGGGATGGAAATTAAAATAAAATCTGATTATTAGATGGGAAACGACAGCTATTTCACTTTTCATTTCAGTGTCTGAGCCACTGGTAGCAAATCTTAGCTAAACAGCAAAAACGTTTGTTACATAGCAAAGGGAAATCGTATCCACAAAATTTTTTGGCAAGGCACTAAAATTAAAAACCTGCCAAAATGAAACAAAGCTTCACAAGTCAAAAATCCTACTTCATCCTTCTTAAAAATAACCAGTAGCACCTTAAGGGCACACAATGCAAGCTTTTTTTCCCCCCAAAACTCTAGGACCTTCAACTAAATTTACAGTCACAATATCACGTCTCTGGATTTCTTTATTAAAATGACAGTTTATTAGGGGGGGTTCTGGTGCTCGAACTCAGGGCCTTGTGCTTGCTAGGCAAGAGCTCTGCCACTGAGCTAAATCCCCAATACACTCCCCCCTTTTTGTTTTGTTTTTTGAAACAGGGTCTCACTATGTAGTTCAGACTGGCCTTGAACTCACTACATAGCCTAGGCTCGCCTTCAACTCACAGTGATCCTCCTGCCTCAGCCTCCCAAGTGCTAGGATTACAGGCATGTGCCGCCACACCTGGCAGAATGACAACTTATTTCAGAGTTTCGTTTTCACTGTGCTACTTGAACATATATAGGACCTTCATTTGAGGTACACAAGAAAGATCAATACACATTTAAAAACATCCCTTTAGCTGAAACGATTTACACTAGCAGAAGCTCTGAATTATGGATGGAAACTAAGGATTAAAGCCAAAGTGAAAAAACTGTAACTGAAAAGGGCCAAGCCAGGGTTAAGCATCCTCAGAGTCAAGAGCAACACCAGACTTCTACCCTTCTCCTAGGCCCCTGGCATGGAGGAGAGCAGGAAATGAACATTCTACTTAGAGGAGTCAAGAAAGATTAATAGTTTTCTTTCAAGGCTGGTCCCCTCACTTTGAAAGAAAAATTTAAAAAGAGGTAAAGAAAGATCTTCCCATATAACTGGGTTGTAATGATTTTGCAGGACATCACAAGAGTTCCAGGAGTGATCAGAAATCCCACAGGGGAAAACATGCTGGTCCTTCTTTACCTGTTTGCAAAAGGGCATGCCCAAACAAAGACCCTCCATTGTTCACACGGTGGAAAACACAGCTTTGGAGGATGATTGCATTGTGATGTATGTGAGAAGGTTCAAAACCAAACAATCCAAAAAAGGCCTCCTGGAAAACTAGGAACACTCTTTTTAGAAAGGAAGTTCTGGAGAAACCAGCTCAGCAAAACTACCAGAGTAAGCCTGGACTTTTCCTGAAATATCAAAGGCCTGTCTGTCCTGACAAATAAGCTACTATATTTCAAACAGTCTTCTATTTTGCTGACATTTCCATGGGTCATGGTGCTTTTCTTTTAATGGGGGAAAATATATTAACTCTGCTGTACTTAGGGATAGTAAAATTGATGAGATTTCTGTTCATTGTTGATCTGGGTACACCCTGTTGACAGTTTCCTTTCTCTGGCTTTAGAGTCATACAGGATAAAGTGAAAGTTGAAATATGTAGAAAAAATAAGATAGACCATAGGTTAATGGAAGTTATTTGACCAATCTGCAGAGTTCACATAAAACCCTATGCTCTGGATACTGAGGTGAGAAGAAAGGTGAAAGAGGCTTCCAAGGAAGATTCACACTAGCTTACAGTATGGAGTGTGATGGTGTCAAAGAAAGATGGAATTTTCTATAATGTGGAAAAGAGAGAGCAACAGGAATTAGCATGTATTAAACATCAGCCATGTGTTTGTTTCGTTACCCATTTTACATCAGTAATAATCATAGAAGTGGATACCACTGTTCCATTTTACAGCAAAGAAAACAGCTTGAGAGGGGAGTCATCAGCACTACTAGTGGCAGAACTACATTCCTTCCTCTCCCAGAGAGAACCCATCCCTACCTCTCAGAAGGATATAGGTAGGTCTAAGCCAGTCAGGGGCAGAACGGTCCTCTGAAAATGGTTGCAAGCCCAGAAGTAGGCAGAAATGCCCAATCAGACAGAAAGACAGACAGCCTCCATCTTTGTAGAGATTTTGGACTTCCTCAAAATACTGGGAACCAGTTGTAGGAAGGAGTCAAAACAGGTTGAGGCCAAGAAGGAGAAGGACTGACAGAAAGATGCTAAGAACTTGAGCTACAGAACAGATCAAGTCTAAACTCTGCCTTACTTTAAATTTGTTATGAAATAATGGATTTCCCGAAGACTCCAGAAAGTTTGGGGGCAGTTTCTGAAAGGATCCTGATACAAGAATTTAACTTTTCCAGGATCCCCTGCAGCAAGTGACAGAACCAACATTGTCTGGCTTGAAACTGGGCTTTTTCACTAATCCACCCTGTGGCATGAACTTCGATCAGTGTTTCTCCTGGTGATACAATCATGCAATGTTGGAACTAGAAAAACTCTTCTTCACCATTCATAAGCAAGTGCAGTTACTTCATAAAAATGTGTTAAGTAGCGCCCTTACTTGCAAACAGAATAGAAACCTATCTTTACCAAAATTTCATAGTCTATAGAATTTCTCATCTTACTTGCATTTAATTTACAAAATATGCATTCTTATGCCTTCATAAATGGAAGTAAACTATTAAAAAGCATTCCAAGTCATTACTGTCTTAAGATGTGATAATGATATTGTAGTTATGTAGGAGAATGTCCTTATTCTCAAGAGATACATACTGATACATCATGACTAATGGCACAGCCTTGCTGTCTGAAACTTACTTTTACTTGGTATAGAAAAAAAAGTATACATACAGAAAAAGAGGGAGAGAGCAAGTCATAAAGCAAATATGCCAAAAGGTTAATAATTACTGAATCAAGATAGAGGAATATAGGTGTCTGTTGAATTATTCTTTCAGATTTTCTCCATGTTTGAAAATCTGAGTGTGGGGGACATTGTACGGAGTCAGCACTGTATAGTATGGTTATACATTAGAATGGCCTGGGGACTTTTAAAAGTACTGAAGCCAGGACTTCATCCCTGGGTTGCAGTGTGGGCATGGGGAATTCTAATGTTTCCTGCCGGTATGGTAGAAAGTGCGTGAATTTTAAAGCCACAGCTCATCAACGTTCTGATAGTACCAAGCCCAGAACACAATTTACATGAATTCTCTAAAGTATTGGGAAGGAGAGTGCTGAGGATTGAATTCAGGGCCTTGCATTTGCTAGGTAAGCACTCTACCACTGAGCCAAATCCCCAAACCCTCTCTAGAGTATTTTTTACTCATGAAAAATTGCCAATGTTAGCCAGGTATAATGGTGCACACCTGTAATCCAAGTACTCTGGGAGGCTGATCCAAGAGGATCACAAGTTCAAGTCCAGCCTAGGTTTTAGTGACTTAGCAAGACCCTGCATCAAAAAAGGGCTGGGGATGTAGCTCAATGTGAAGGCCCTGGGTTCAATCTTCAGTACTGAAAAAAATAAAAACTGTCAATGCTTTAAACTTAACAAGCATTAATTCCAATAATAAAGAAATTTACCTAAAACATATTCTGGATAACATAAGGAATATTGAATTAATATTAAACCACCACTTAAACTTACATTAAACTTCCGTGCTGTACTCAAAGACTATAGGGACAAGAAGAAGAGAACAGACTTAGTTCTTTGCTTAACAAATCTATCTTGACATCTGTGGCCCCAACATCTCAAAAGTTAATTCATAAAGACTCCCCCGGAAAAAAGGAAAAATATTTAAGGAGAAGCATCAAGCTATCTAACCTTATTCAAAAGAAAAGGTCTTACTAAAAAAATCAAGTTCTTTACTCCATGTCAAAGACAATTCATAATCTATTGAGCTACGAGTAAAGGATTCCTTTGAATACAACTCCAGTTCTCTAAATTCAAATTTGTGGAAATTACTTAAAGATATTCCAGTTAGTGTTACATATGAACAAAAGTTCTCTACAGTCCAATATCTAAATTTCAGCCAAAACATGGGACTCCTCAGTTCTACTTGTCTTTCTTACTTGAAATGTATGACTCTGTCTAGGATATGTGATGTAGCTGAATAAAGATAAAATAAATAAAAATAAATGACAAACTTTAAAAATATAATTCTTATAATAAAGATTTTATCTTGAAAATATACCTTACAATTTAGGTGTCTTTTATAAAAGTTTTACTCACATACAATGAATGCATACACCTTGGTAAGTTTTGACACATATATATATCCTTGATACCATCATAGCAATCAAAATTATTTATGCAGCTACCCTATGTGGCCTCTGGGTTTTGTTTCTGTTTCTTTTGAGACGTGGTCTCACTATGTAGTCCAGGCTGGCCTTGAATTCATGATCCTCCTGCTCAGCCTCCTGAATGCTAGGATTACATTTGTGCACCGTGACCTGGCTCTCTGCCTATGTGGGCTTTTGCATCAATGGATTGAGTGATAGGTCTGGCAGAGATGCAGTTTTCAGGAAAAGAAACTCTTCATAGAAATGATGTATTTTTTTTAAAAAGTCTCCAGACCAAATACCTTCATTAACAGATAAAATAAATGTTGAGGCTTTGGATTCTCCATCCCATCCCCTACCCCTGAAATTTAAATCTAAAAGACAAGTACACATTGTATTATTGTATCTTAGATGGACAGCCAAATAAATAAACATATGTACTCTAAAAACAAAGAGAATCTTAACGTTTACAAATACCCAGAAAAGTGAAGGGAAAAAAAAGCTATGGTCATACACCACTATGTTTGAGAATTTTAACACACACAGCAAGAATTTCAGCTAATTTCAAAGCAAAACAATTTAGAAAGGCTATATCTACATATTATACCAATATATACAGACTTCCTGAATTTGTCATATTAGATCCAGAGTGTACCCATATTGCAGGCAGGGCTGCTCCAGGCAAAACTGAGGAAGAAGGTATCTTCAGCAACTAGAAGCCTCTATCTCTGTGGCTTTTTCCTCCTCTTCCAGTTTTTCTTCTATTTTTCCAGGGAATTTCTCTTGTCCGTGATGCCCTCATTGATTTATTGGGCTTCCCAAAACCATGGTATAATTTTTTCCCCTCAGCAACCTGAAATATCCATGCTGTGCCCATATAGTCTATTTCTAGATGCAGTTTCTACCTCACAAGGGGATAGTGAATGTAATAAATGGCCAGAATGTCTGCTTCATACTCTTCTCTTCCCCTCCCTGCTGAGCCACTGCAGTAGCTAGAGCAAAATCATTCTACCTTTAAGTGTCTATGGCACAAAGAAGGCATGCTAACCAGCTTTGCTCAAACTTAAAAGGAAGGATGGATTCCTGGAAGGTCACCTAGAACATCTAGAAGGCAGGTCCACCCAGCCTAGGTTGGCTTACTGCAGTGTCCTACACTGGACTTTTGTTACACTAAATCACATATTCCTCAATACAAGAGATTTAATTTCCATATAGGGATCTTTTGTTTCCAACTGGACTATCATAGCCATTATGGGCAGATATCATATGTTAATATTAGTCTCTGATACTCCTAGGCACTTGAGACATGTATTAAATAGTTATGAATAAACATAATTGATGAAAATCATTCACATTATATACCATATTGTATTAATGCTATTTGCACTGCATAAAAACTTTGGCATATCCACCTTAATATTCAATGTGGAAATGAAGTGGAAAACATAAATACAAACATTGGGACAAAAAATTAGTTCTTAATGTACACTGAACAAAGCCAATTTTTCTTGCTATTTGTGACTATAGCTAAAATGATCACATTTCCATTGTGCAACTTTCCATGCTACCATTTTTTTCAGGCTCTGTCACAAAGAAAACAAAGCAACAAGAGAAAACAACTTAAAAAGTATAAAGAAAACCTAGCAAAAATTTCAGACCCTGTCTACTGTAAGGTTTTCCAGGGTCCACAAATAAGAAAGATTCGTGATTTCTGAGGGAAACTACTGACATTATTCTTTTAATATTTCAACTCAAATTTAAATAAAAATTGTCCACTTGAGTGGACTTTTGTTTTAGGATTTAGAATTTCTTTTATATAAAGTCAAAATACATAAAATCCATAGAAAGAATCCTTACTTTTTTCAGGTCATTATTGTACAATTTTTAATTATGACTACTCCAAGTAGTTGAAAGCAAGCTCTAATCAAGAATATAATTTTCAGGGGCTGGGGATTTAGCTCAGTGGTTAAAGTGCTTGTCTTGCAAGTGCAAGGCCCTGAGTTCAATCCCTGGCACACACACCAAAAAAATACAGTTTATCTAATTTTATATTTGAATTGTTTAAATAAAAAGTGACAACAGACTGTTTTTTAAGTCAAAAGGAGGATTTGTTTTGTTTGATAGAATTTAAATGTTTTCTACTTCTGATGTCTGAATAATGTCAAGTATTTTTGAGAAATATTAAACATTTTCTCCAGATCAGTGAATGTTAGATTTATATGCAAGTCTTTCTTGTTTAAAAATACATATTCAGAGATCGGGTGATAGATCAGTGGTATGCACTCACCTAGCATGCATGTGGGAGGCCCTGCGTTCCATCCCCAGCACCACAAAAAAGGGAAAAGTTTTTCATTTTCACACTCTGATTTTCTGGGTAAAAAGAACCCTTAAAATCAAAACAAAAGTTAACCCTAAGGGATACATTTTACATGAGTGGAAGTCACAGAAAAGAATAAAGATGATGGTTACTTCACCAGGGACCATTAATCATGCAACAGCGGTGTAGCCCTGGAAAACCTCACAGCAGACGTGTCTGGCTTTAAGGAGTTAAAAACAAAACAAGACAAAGGAGCTGCTCATCCCTTTGCAATGTGATGTTCTCAGGGAGATACCCCCACGTGCTCAGGTGGCAACAGTCATCACAGAAACAGTCTCCAAAGCTCGCCAGGGCACCTGGTATGGAGTAAAACAAAGCCTGAATCTCTGAGACATGTCAAGGTAATGAGGACAGAAAAGAGTGTGTGGGTCTCCCTCTGTAAAACAGATTAATGGAAAATCAGTAAATAATAAACATGTTGCAACTTTCCCATCACTACCTCACATAAGCTAAAACTTTGTCATAAGTTTATGAAGTGGTCCCTTAAAGAGAGCTCATCTTTTAGGATAAAACAAGTAAAAATTTTGTTTATAGAAGGCCTTTCCATCAGTCTCATAAAGCAGACTGAAAAAAAAGAAAGCCTCATTCCATACTTTACACAGAGGCAAATGCAGAGAGTGCTAAGGGGAAAGAAACTGCTAAGATCCTCATGATCCTTGGGAAGATAGAGTGAAATAAAATATCACACCAAAAGAAAAGACAAATTTATATGGAAATACTAAGAAAACTGAAAAACAATGTTAGAACAAAGGGAAGAGGTTGTGAAACTGATACAATTTAAATAAAAGGTGGACTATTTGAGTCATTTTATTTTTAATATGTTAAAAGTAAATAATCAATTTGCTCAAGTTATACTGCACATACCACCACATAAAACATTATAAATGACAAACAATTAAGATGAAATCTTAATTGTTCTGTTTCAGCTGATTGGCTACTGAACAAAAAGGATGAAAGGACAATTTTTTTTTTAATTGCTTTCTGCAGGTTGGGGTTGTAGCTCAGTGGTAAAAAGTGTGTGCTCAGCATGTATAAAGTCCTGAGGTTCAATGCCCAGCACACACATGCACACACACAAACACACACACACACACACACACACACACAAACTGCTTTCTGCTTACAAACCTCATGTTTGAGCATCACTATTCATTATCCTTAATACTAGTTAGAATAATGTCTTTGTGTTTTATATAGGTCTTATTCTGAGTACACTAGAATTTCACTTCCACTTTAAAAAAAGTGAGTAACATCATGAAGTTGTGATAATTCTAATAATCAGAGAAGGCTGAATCAGAGAAGTAAATTCAATGGCTACCTATATACTCTGTCAGTGATCAAAATGGGAGGAAAATAATATAAGCATTATCTGAGGTTATACAGTCACAGTTAAGGTCCATAGTGGTTTACTACTGATTGGTACCTGATCTTCAGCTTGAGAAGTAAAGCTAAACCAGAGAAGTATGTGTTAACTCTAAATTTGACTTTGAAATTTCAAAGACTCCTAGTTCATTTTTAGGAACAAAAGAAAAAAACTAATTCCTTAAAATGTAGCCTTTCTGCAAATACTTTCACTTGCCATCCTAAATAAAAATTTAACTAGGATAAATTAAATCCTCCAACTCATTTTATTCTGAAATGTACATATTTCATTGTATTTAAGATATAAAATAAAGAGAAGTCCTATAATCAAGTAACCCTTTTGAAATTTAAAAGTAAATAACACAATTAATATTTGTTTGAATACACTTCTAATGGAATCTGCTAAGTCTGCACATTTTTCCTGCAATACAAATTTTTAAAACTTCAACTTAAAATTTTTATCTCCTAGATACCTTAAGTTTGTTCTTAAAATATCAATATCTGGGTCTGGGAATTTAGCTCAGTGGTTAGAGTGCTTGCCTCACAAGCTTAAGGCCCTGAGTTCAAGCCCCAGCACCAAAAAAAAAAAAAAAAAAAACTGCTATAACCCCAGTCGTACCCCTAAATTCAGCAAACTCAGTGTCAACATTTAGAACCCCATTCAACTAAACCAAAGTTCCTTGCTTCTTTAAAAAGTACCTTAGACATTTTTATGAACGTATCAATAACAAGTCTCTTCAAATCTAAAATCGAAAGGAAAAATATCCTTTAGATAAAACCCCCAAAGATCACAATTTTTACACAACGATGAACAAATATGCAGCACAAAATGCTGACATTTACCATGTATTTACTCCAATGTTGTCCTTCTTAACTGCTCTTTTAAAGCAATTACAGCTTAACACTATAACTTCCTGTGTGAGTGAGGCCAGGGTAACTGCCTTCCCTCTTCCCATTCTCAAGATAAAAGAAAGAGTAGTGGAGGTTAAGTGTAACACTCAAGGTCATGGACCAATCACTAGTGAAAGTCCACGGATCTCAATTGTGCATGTATGTCATCAGATAATGCCTTATTTTTCTCTCCTTTTGATCACTGATGGTGTATACAGCTATCCATTTCCTAAATGTTATAAGATAAACATAAACATCACAAGCCCGAAGATTATTTCTACTCTTCTCTTCTTTCCAAATAATTCTTCACAACAAATAATGCATTTTTAAAAGTTGGGAACACTAGCCAGGCACAGTGGCATTGCACCTGTAGTCCCAGCTACTCAAGAGGCTGAGGCAGGAAGCTTGCTAGAGTCCAGAAATTCAGGGACCATCTGGGCAACACAGAGAGACGCAGTCTTCAGGGAAAAAAGTTGTTAACGTTGTGTGTCCCTGACTAATAAATAGCCAAACGCAAACACATACACAAACACACACGCGTGCGCACACACACACGTTAAATGAAACAAAGAAATGTAGCTATCGAAATAACATCATGCTAAAATGTGTCAAGTGAAAAACATGAGACCTCCCATTTTACAGACCAGACACAAGCAATGTTTCTAAGTTCATGTATATTATTTTTAACTTCTGTTTTAGATTAACTGCTTTAAAAGTATATGAACAAAAAAAGAGTACTTTTCTAAAAAGCAATTGTTTAGCCAATGAAAATGCAGTGTATTCAACTTAACTGGATAACATGATTTGGTTAAACAAGGAATTAGGTACACAAAATTACCCACATCATAATAGATAGTTTACATATTTGAAAAGCTTTAATAATGTTATGGAACACTGTAACACTTCTGAGTAGATCAGAATTCAGATTTTGTTACTGAGAATGCTTCTTTCATTAAAGATAAGTCTTGCATTTTATAACTTCAGAGAGCACAGTAATTAAACTGGACTTTACTGACAAATAAAATAGGATGGTTCTATAAATGAAGCAGGTGCTAGATCCCATCAGTTTTCCTTAAAAAAGTTTATTCCCCAATTGTGTAATGCCTATTAAGTGTGTGAAGTTACACATTTTATTGACTGATTGCATATACTTCCTTGATTATTTCTATCACTCTGTTTACTGTCGCTATTTAAATAGCTAATTATTTATTAAAACTGTTCAAGAGAAAGAGTTTCATTCTTAAGTAGAAAGAGAAATAAAGCTATGGACCTTAAGAAAATGATGCCGTTTTATTTTATAGTTAGGTTGATAAATTAATTCTCTTTACTATTTTTAATTCTGAAACAGGGAATATCAAATGATGATTTGAGATAACCAAAACACTGAATTAATTACATAAATAATAACATTCAAATTAATGACAAAACGTGGGAGTCAGAAAGTCTTATGATTAAAAACTGGACATGTCAGGTAACAAAGAAAGATACTAGATATACTTTACAGCCTATTTTCAATTTAATCTTCAAAATGAAAAATCATTCTTTACAGGTTATTATAAATCATTTGTTCTCTAGCTCCACAAATAATAATTGAGAAAGTGAAAATTAAATAATGCAAATAACAGTATTCTCTACAATATCACTTTTATTGGGAGGCTGAGAATTAAACCTAGGGGGTGCTAATCTACATCCTCAGCCCTTTTTATACTTTATTTTGAGACAGGGTCTGGCTAAACTGCCTAGGCTGGCCTCCAGTTTGTGATTGTCCTGCCTCAGCTTCCCAAGTATTTGGGATTCCCAAGTATCATGTGCCACCATGCCTGGCTCACAACATCATTTATCATGTTCATGCAACTACTCATAAATAATTTGAGAATAATATCACTTACTTATACAAGCATTCGTTGAGGTTCTTTATGTGCCAGGCACTTTGCTAGGCACCAGGGATTAACTCATAATTGAAAGACTCTTGTTACACTCAAAGAGCTTTCTGATTAGTAGGGGAGAAAGCCATGGAAAACAGCAAATGTATGATATGTATTATAGTGGAGGCATGTATATTCTATTATGCAAGTTTAAATGAAAGACTGGCCAACTCAATTCATCCAATAACTAAATTTCTTAAAGGTTCATATAAACTTTTAAACATCAGGCATATTGATAAAAATTCTGTTTATTTTATTAACGGCAATGATTTTCCTTCTTTTTTGTGCATGTTATACTGAGGACTGATTGAACCCAGGGCCTCACACACGCTAGGCAAGTGCTGTACAACTGAACTACAAACCCAGCCCTTTTTCATTTTACTTTGAGACCAGGTCTCACTAAGTTACCCAGGGTGGCTTCAAACTTGTGATCCTAGTGCCTCACACTCCTGTCTCAGCCTCCTGAGTAGCTGCAATTACAGGCATGTACCACTCTGCCTGGCCTAGGATTCCTTACCTTCAAAAAAAGTATATATACCTCTAAAATGAAAAGTCATTCATATTTCAAGGTATACAAGGAAGATAACAGAGCTAAACTTGGAAAGAAGTACCAAGCAGTATTCAAAATCTTTGCACATATTAAGTCATTCTGTCCTCACCATAACCCTGAGAAGTAAGTGGTACTATCATTCCCATTTTACAGATGAAGAATCTAAGTTTAAATTGACCAAGGTCACAGAGATGGCAAGAGAAAATGGTGGGCCTTAAAACTACAGAACCTGGTTCCTGACTCCCTCCGCTCTTTTAACCACTACCCTAGACAACCTCCCTCAGATTGGCGATGATGACGGACAGCTACCACTGTGCCCTGCACTCTCATTAATCCTTTAAACAATTCTTTCAAAAGGAATCCTCCCTCACATTTACAGGAGAAAACCGGCACAGGCCAGGTGAAAAACTTGCCCAAGGTCACAGAGCCCATGAAGAATGAGTGGCAAGATTCAAATTCAGGCAGCCTCCCCCATGCTATGAGGCCTGTCAGTGATTCGGTCTAACCCTCTGGAAAAAAGTCACGCGATGAAATTTATTAAACAATTAGAAAGGCTTTGGGGGTTTGGGGGCCCATGACAAGCATTTCCTTTAGTTGGCATTTACATTTAAGTCACTTTTCAACTTTACTACTTCGGAATGATCATAAAAATTTCTGCTCTTTAAAAAGAAATCTTTTCCGTAGCAACTTGGCATATTTCAGTAAGGGAACAGTGTATTCTTTAAAATTAAATTTAGTAACAACTTATTCTGGTTAGTATGAAAGAGAAGGAGAAAATGAACTACTAAGAGAGAGGCCTTTCCTGTACTTTAATATTTCAAAACATGTTTGGTTTGGCCTAATTTGAATCTTGTGGATAACTAGCCCAGAACTTGATTCAAAAAGAGTAATACCAATTTAAAACGACTAAATTTTAAACAGCAACCTCAGAAGCCAATTTGGAGTAATTATTTCTCATAATTTTTTACTTTTATCTCAAACTAAATATTAAAGATGCATATGATTCTCATAAAGCACATGTGGGTGGGTATTTGTACTTCTGAGCTAATGACAATCAAGAAAGCAAATGAAAAATCTTTCAAAATTCTAATGTTAAACAGTAACCATGTACACAAAAGATGAATATCAAAAGAAACATAATCAATATTTCCCTTATATCCTTAACACTCTCCACTGTGCCCAATGACGGAGAAATACAAAATTCTGGGTTGTAATGCCTACCTAGAACAGAGGTGAGCTGCAGAGGAAGTGTCAAACTGGATTTCTGTCTTACCTTGCTTTCTTCCAACAGGTTCATGGACTTCATAACCTTCAACACTGAATTCATATTTTTTTCAAAAGAGAACTCATAAAATGATTGTAAAATAAACACACTAAGGGATGCCACTAGGCAACCTGTCTTCCCTTCTTTATCACCATGCATTCAAACGAAAAATACCTTTTGCTTTGCCTTTATTGAATAAAAAGTTAACTTTGATTTAGAGGAAAAGGTACCTACTAGCCATTTTACACTTTTTGCAGATCAGAGTCTATCAGATCACAATGCTGGCTATTACTGCTCACTAGGTACCCCAAAGACAGAAAGCATACCATCACCAATTATTGTACAGCATTTATAATGCCCCGGTGGGGTTCGTCTGGCAATACCTAGAATACAGGCAAGGCTGGTAGATAAGAAGTCGAGGGGCGGGGGAAGACGGAGGGAGGGAGGGAGTCGCCACCTCAAATCCACGCCGATCAGGAACCTCCAGCCCACAGCCTAAACCCAGCCTTCCCAAAAGTGGACCGGCTACCACCTTTTTTTCAGACCCCCACCCGCAACCCACTACGGTACTCACCCTTCTGCGAAGAAGTCGGCGCCTGGTCCAGCTCCGCGACGGATCGTGTGGCAGCCAGGGAGGGGACGTCGGGGCTGTGGGCGGGGGGTGTCGGTGCGTCACTCGAGTGCAGGACGGTGACTTCCACGGGTGGGAGCAGAGAGGAGCGGGGAAATCGAGGCACGGCCGAGGCGGGGGGAGGAGGCGCGGAGGGGGTGGGGTGGCGGAGCGCCCCTCCCTAGCATAAGCCCGCCGGCCCCTAGGACCCCTGCCCCGCAGAGGGAGAAGAAAATCGGGGGAAATAACAGACTGACCAATAAACCTCTAAAAGGACGAGGGGCGAGGAGCGGACTTTGATTTAAAGGGACGAAACTGAGCGAGGGCTGGAGGGGCGACGGCGAGAAGCGGCTCTGGGCTATCCCATGCCTTTGCAGTCCCCAGGCAGAGGAGGAGGCTGGCTGAGGGGAAGTTGCCGCGGCTCCCGAGGAGGAGGAGGACGAGGAGGAGGAGGCGGAGGAGGAGGAGGATGTTACACCGTAACAAGTACAGACAGACAGCCATGGATCAGAGGGGTGCTGCGAGCAGGGGCGGCCGCGGCGGGGCGAGCGGCTGCGGGCCGCAGCACCGCCTGCTCGGCTCGCTCAAGACATTTAATTGGATTGATGGGTTGTGCAGTGACTCACAGACTTTACAGAGTCGTACAGCAGTCCCCGCCCAGCTGGACAGGGGAGATGCGGCGGGGACGGGCGGGGTACGCGGGCCGAGCGAGCCGCGAGGGGAGGAGGCGACTGGGAGGGCGAGGCGCTGGGGGCGGGGAGCGGAGCCGAGCCGCCCAACCATGAGGCCCACCGTCCCGACGGACGCGGGCACCGACCAATGGCGGCACGGCTCGCTGCACGGCTGGCTTCGCCCCTGGCCCAATGAGTCTTCTAAGGACACTGCCGCGAACGGGTAGGG